>VNJV01012871.1:0-16479 GCA_008042635.1 Drosophila nikananu
GCGACGTCAGGTTCTATACCTTTTAGAACAACTTGCAGTCCCTTGCTACTTTTCAGTTGGTTGGTGTAGAAGTTCTTTTTTGCTTCCTCCAGGTAATTAGTCACAGCTCGGAAGTGTTGTTCGGACGTCGTTTGATCTTTGGTTTCGTGGATGTTCCCTTTAATAAGCGGAACAACACGGAAATTATCGTTCCCGACCACCGCAATAATTTTGTTAACCAGGGCGTTTGAGCTTTTTTCCCTTATATACATAGGTGGGGGCTTTGGTGTCTTTTGGGTCTCCTGCCCCTAAGATGGAGAATCGGTTTTCGTTGCAACTCCTAATTTGTTCATTGCCATCGGTAGTACGGTTGATCTTAGGTTTATTACCAACCGTGTTTGGTGGACTAAGCTTACGCTTAATCTGGATGTAGCGATCCATACCGGTCTGTATAGCCGGGACCGCTTGTTGTTTATCGAAGCTTACGGTTTTTGTTGCCATTGTATTTGGCTGTGCAGCCGTTGGCACCGAATTCGTAATATTGGTAGTTGGTTTAATTGTTGGTGGTACTTTTGCTGAGACTGCAGAAATTGGAGCACTGCTAGTTGTTGGAGCCTCTTCCATCGAAGCCGGCGGTGGTGGGGTTTGACATTGGTAACTCCATGATGCAGGAGTTGGGGTGAGCAGAGAGGGTGAGCAAGAGCTGGCTCTCTTGCTGTCCACGGTCAGCAGAGCCGACTTGCTCTTTGTCGACTTCTTATTTTCATCGATATCGCGAGTTGAGAAATAAGAGTAACACACGTTTCTTTGGTTTACTGAGCTTCTACGCTCATTCTTTTGATTGCTGCTCATTTTTTCCAGCTTATTATGCGTGGCACTTATTTGTTTAAATTAAATAAGCGCTTGTGCAAATCATAATACTAGTTATGATTATATTTTCTTAGTTTTTGATTTTGTTAGCGTTTTTTCGCACTTTTTGGACTAATATAATAATATTCGTTAATATTCGTTAAGTTTTCACTATTTCATCCACTATTTTAAATATTTATTCCCGGAGCTCACGCTAGACCACGTCCGCTCTATGCGGGAGATGACGAATTAATGAAGGGATAATTAGCAAACAAAATTAAACGGGCCCAGGAAAAGACCCTTGACCAGGTGAATAAAGATAAGACCTATAAGGACTATCAAGTTGGTGAGAAGGTGTTCTTAAAAACCAACAAACGCCTGGGGAACAAGCTTTCTCCACTATGATCGGAGGAAACCATAGAGGCAGACCTGGGGACCACGCTTTTAATAAAGAGGAGGGTGGTCCACAAGGACAATCTACGATAAACATCTTCGCAGATCCTTGACCTCTTTTACTATTTTTTTATATTTTTCTAGGTTACAACCTTACATCATAATCCTTATACTAACGACTGCTAGGACAGACGCGACGGTAAGACTTAATGACTATACGAACGCAGACTACATCCCAATAGAGGACAATGAAATTGTCATCTGGGAATCGTACGGATACTTACAACACTCGATGAACATGACAACATACGAAGACTACGCCGACCAGACGGAGACGATGACAAGGACATTTACAGACGACCGCAGGACTCCAGTAATAATGACTGACTTAACACACATTCGCAAATTAGATTTCACCATAGGGCTGCTAGGAGTCTAAATTTGATCGGGACGGCATTAAAGGTCATCGCCGGCACCCCCGACTTCAATGATTGGGAAAAAATCAAATTCAATCAAGAACAGTTAAAAAGAACAGAAGAGGGTCAAACGGAACTAAATTTCAAATTTCAAACACGCTTGAACGAACTCGCTATTTCATTAAACCAAATTCAAAAAACCGAAACGAATAGAGGGACCCACCTTTTGGAAATAATTTTAGCAAAAAATAGAATCGTTATTACAGACTTAGAAAATATTCTTATGGGCTTAACCCTAGTAAAATTAAACATTGTAAGTCCGGCAATTTTAGACGAAACCGATTTTGGCGAATTTAAAGACAGACAGCTTATTGACATTAGTTTAATAGAATTATTAGAAGAATTATAGAATTATTAGTGTAAGCGTCTTCCATAATTTTGAAATTTTACATTTTTGGATTAAATTTCCTAGCCCTAAGGTTATACATATGTAAGAAAATTACTGTCTACCCGGTCCAGCGCAACAAGAAGATCCCGAACTTTGAGGACGGAAACCGAGTGGCCGAATGCAAAACATCGGGTACTGCAAGACGACGCTCGGCCCCACTTTCTGCAGGTGACTTCAAAATGGCACCTGCGCCCAACAGATAGTTTCCGAAGCTGTTGCGCACTGCTCTACACTCCCGGGTCACCTGGACCCAGTGACGATTGTGGACCACGGCACCTAAATTGTGAACCAACCTAATGTAACTATAACAGACGACCAAGGGCGAGAGCAAAAGGTATCCGGCACCTATGTACTGCGACGCCCCCCGCCGCAATTTATATTTTTTATTCTTTCCTTCCACATAGTATTAAGTAGCTAGTAAGAGAACCTGTTGAATTTGAATTGTTATTATTATTTTGTTAGTAAGTAAGGACAATGAAGTCATATTATTATTTACACAATATTATAAGTTAGGGAAGTCGTATTATTATTTACACAATATTATAAGTTAGGGTTACTAGTCAAAACCAATACCGAAATAAAGGGGCACGAGTGCGACAAAAAAGGGGCACCAGCCCTGAACAGCTGAGAGCTATCGGCCAGATCCATCGATATGGCAACCCCGGCACCTATCGATAGTAATCGACCAGATCCGTCGATATGGCAACCCCGGCACCTATCGATAGTAATCGACCAGATCCGTCGATATGGCAACCCCGGCACCTATCGATAGTAATCGAATATCGGAGTAGGGGGCACAGCTGATCGCGGCCTATATAAGGCGATGCACAGCAGAGGGCAAACTGACTTTCGGCGAGCAGCCAAGCGAGCAACATCTGGGTGAGTTTTTGAACAAGTCATTAGTAGCTAACCAGTAGTACTAGAACCGGGCCAAGGTCTAGCTCTTGCAGTTAGATCTTGATGAGGACAGGGTAGCGGGGCAAGGTTCTTGAAGCCGAGCTCAAGCATAGCAGCATAGCCGCTCTTGCCAGCAGATCTTGAGGTGGACCAGGGTAGCGGAGCGAGGTTCTTGCAACCGAACTCATGCAATAGAGCAGAAAGGGGCCAATGTCTCGCTCTTGATAGCAAGGCCCTGATGAGAACAGAGAGCGGGGCAAGGTTCTTGGACTGAGCTCAAGCATAGCAGCATAGCCGTGGGGCCAAGATCCGCTCTTGACAGCAGATTTTGAGGTGGACCAGGGTAGCGGAGCGAGGTTCTTGTAACTAAACTCATGCGATAGAGTAGGACGGGGATAGCAAGATCGGGCGGAGAGAGAAATCTAGGGTATCAGGTAGGCTTGACGGTGTGAGCTTAGGTCCCGATGATCGCCGCCGCGACACCACACCCCCGGATTTACCGCCTAATCTGATCGGTAACCATCCACCACAAAGCCCATCCCCGGAGAAAAAAACCTTCGTAAAGGGTATCTGCCACCGAACATGACACGGGCTCACACGGAGCACCGCAGAGTCACACAGAGGCACGCTAGGTAACTCAGAGAGACCCAGATTCATACCGAGATACACAGAGCTGCAAAGAGAGACACAGAGTCACGCAGAGATACACAGAGATACATAGAGATACACAGGGGAACACAGAGACCCGCTCACGAACGCGGAGTCACCGTTGCCAACCTACACCACAGAATATCAAAAAGTCGACCCACCGCCTCACCCGCGGAGTCGCACGTTCTTCCTTTCAGGCAACGCTTCGGTAAATAAACCAGAATTCAATTAAATTCTCGTTTTCCTTTTGGGTATATCGGGATTCAAGGGGCCGGACTTTATAAATTTGTGTGAACCCCGACCTCGGCGAGCTAAGCCGAGCAACCCAAGACAGGGTCGTTACAGTACCTAGTAACCTACTCCAACAAGGTAGCTCTAAATGGCACCTGGTTTGTCAATCAGCTGGGAAATTTGAAGAAGAAACCGGCTGTGCCATGGCTGTTGTAAACGTCACGGCTCATCATAACCGATTGAGCCTCCCACTCCTTCACGAGCTGAGTCTGAGGAACCTCCACCACATTGGGGCCCTTAGAGAAAAACTTACCTTGGGGTCCCTCCTCAGCAACTCCTTCGCCCTACTTGCTGCCCTCCTACCTTGCTCTACCATTTGGTTTGGCTACCACATCCTACGGGCCAGAAGCCGCGCCGAGCCAGGAGCGAGCACTGATGCGGAGCAAGCGGGTCCCCGAGACGGCGACCTCTTAAAGGAAGGAGGAGTTAACACCAGCAGTTTTCACGGAGTGAAACTGCCGAGTTGCGGGGCCATATCTGGTGGCCTGCACGCGCAACGGAGGAACCGCTGATCGCGCACTTCAAGGGCAATTGACCGGAGTCCGCCCGAAGCATTAGCGTAACGAATGATCCGCCGGATGCAGAAGTGCTGACCTGGCCCTCTGCCGGCAGCGCTGCAGCTATCCAGAGGTCTGGAGTTGCATTGAATCGTAACATTAAGTTTAGTAATAATTGTACTCCAGGGCTAACGCATTGTATTCATTGTAATAAATATTAAATATAACCCACCCTTACGGGAATGAGAGATATTTTAAACTAACCCAAAGACTTATAATTTATATATAAATTTATTTAGTTCGTTCGCAACATTTTTCTTTCGCAACATTTACCTTAGGTCTATCGTAAGCACTTCATTGGGACATTCTTTTAAAGAAACAAACAAAACTACAGTATATCCATGTTTGACCAATATATCATCTGTATTAAGAAAATATTTTTTTTTACTTTTTCGTTCTCTCGGGTATTGACTTAAGATTAATGTTGCGAGTGAAAAATGGTGCGAGCGAAAAGTGTTGCGTGTGAAAAATGTTGCGAACGAACTAAATGAATTAATATATATTCCTATGGCAGCTATGTATATGATATAGTGGTCCGATTTTGGTAAAATTTAAACCGAAATTCTGGAATATTACAAAATGGCCATATCTAATTTTATTCAAATATTGTAAAAATTGACTAAGTTATAATTTTTATATTATAATTAATTATAATTTTAGTCAGAAGTTTGGAACGCAGTGAAGGAGACATTTCAGACCCTATAAAGTATATATATTCTTGATCAGCATCAACAGCCGAGTCGATGACTTGGCCAAGTTATCATTATTTTCATTAAAATTTACCGATCGTTCCTATGGCAGCTATATATATAGTTGTCCGATCGGGCCCGTTTCGACTTATATAGCAGTAAGAGCATATAGAAGACTATCTGCAAAGTCATTTAGATAGCTTCAAAACTGAGGGACTAGTTTGCGTAGAAACGGACGGACAGACAGACGGACAAGCTAGATCGACTCAGCAGTTGATGCTGATTTAGAATATATATACTTATACTTATATCCTGCAAGGGTATAAAAATGCATCAACTTTAAAATTAAGGGAGTCTTCCACTTAAAATTTTTTTTGGATTTTTTTTTTTTTTAATAACTAGATTATCTGAGGAATTCGCCATATAAAGTTTCGAGTTTGGTAAAATTCACATTACTTCATGGGTAACAAAGCCCGAAAGATAGCCACCTCCATACGTTTCGACCATTTCCCCTATCACCTTTTTTAAACTTTCTGGTATCACTTCTACCAGTAATTTTCATCAAATCGAACCAATTTTTTCCCCACTTCTTTATCAAACAATTCTCTATGCTTCTCCGAGTACGATTTTTTTTCTTCAATTTTTACACCCTCTAACAGGTAAGAAACATGGTTGAAAATACAACTTATTAAAAAAAAATTATATTAAAAACAATTTTTAATTAAAAAAAAAATCTTACTCCAAGAAGCATAGAAAACGTAAAACGGAATATATATACATTTTTTTCAATTCGAGCAAGTTAAAGGGTAGTTATGATACCATAAAAATTACCTCAAAATTTTGATGACCCCACGTTGACCCTATATAATCCACGAATGACCTGCTGTACACCCTTAGAATTTCCCGTAGTGTTAAGTTTAAAGATGTATAAAAGTAATAAAAAATGAATTATGTCATTATCTTGTACAGTTTTCTCACAATTAATTTTTGAAAATAGGCCAAAATTTCGGCCTCATAAGTAGAACACCCCCTTAAATATTTATAAATATTACAACTTATTTTAAAAACGTGTTCTTTTCGACCGTTTACCCTCTGTGACTTCCCACAATCTCCATCTCTATCTAATTTCCGAACTATCGAACACCGCTGCTCCGAATCAGTTCGAAAACAAAAACAAATATGCAGTCCGAACTTCGCGAGACATCGGCAGTAGCCGAACGCAGTTCGATTTGTATTGTGCCTACTTCGTTTCGAACTTCGCTAATTTGTTTTTGTATTTCGAAAACCCTGGGACAAGGAATTTTGGTACTATAGGGTTATTTATAAAAATAAACAATACACACACAAAAAAAAAACATATCTACAAAATATATTTAAGTATAATTATAATAAATTGTTTGTTTTTAAAATATTTCTATAGTTTTAACATTTTTATTTATCAAATTTTCTGTATTACAATTCAAAAGTTTTATCATTATGTTTGTAATGTATCATCTAATTCTTCTTCTTTGACTGTCGCCTGGGACGCTGTACGTTTTAAAACTTTTGTCACAACGTCATTTAGAGAGTCCTTAGCACCCGATTCTAGGATTTCAGAAATTTTCGTAAGAGTCAAATCATCAGTTCGTAATCTTAAAATAGATATTAATGCAAGCTCAGAATTGGATTTCACATATCCATTCTTTTCTTTAGTGCCATTTACTAACATAGGTACCAGACACTTTAAAACATCAAGATTAAATTGATAGGATATTAAACTTTTAGAAAGATAAGTACAACTTTTTGGGACCAATTGTTTGACATCATTGCTGCTATGATTCATAGCTCTTGCTAGCGCAACTATCACATTAGTTGGAGGACTATAATCATTAACTAAATAATACTCCAAAAAGTAAGTGGCAGCTCTGATAGCATTGCAGGCAATCGGTACTTTTTCTGAAAAAATATTGGCCAGAACATATGAAGTTATTTTTTCTTTTAGGTCTATCGTAAGCACTTCATTGGGACATTCTTTTAAAGCAACAAACAAAACTACAGTATATCCATGTTTGACCAATATATCATCTGTATTATCAGGTAGTATTGAAGTATTAAATAAATTATCAACTTGCAGTGGCGTTATGTACTTTAACATGGCTCCCAAGCATCCACCAACAGCTTTTCGAGTGACATCTTCTTGATGACCGATCATACTTAATAAAGTGGAATAAATCTGTTTTTTTATCGTCTCAGTCATTTTATTTCCAAAAGGACTCAGAATACTTCGAAGGGCATGTAGCATTGTTTCTCTTATGGAGGAATCATCTGAATTTTTTATGCCATTATGAATTTCATTAAATAATGGATCTGCTCTTGAGTGAATCGCAACTAGCTCGGAGATAGCTTTTCCAGCTTTCATTCTTACGTTTCTGTTTTGATCATGCAGGGCTTTCAAAAAAGTGGTTTGGAGCTGTGGTAAAAACTGTTTTAAAATAACACCAACTTTATGAAGCAATATGGCCAATGTTTCTAATACAGCTGCTTTAACAGCTGCATTGAAACGGTCCCCTAATATTCTAATTAGCGGTCCAGTTATATGCACTACTGAGGGTTGAAGAGATTGCGCATTGGTGAGAAAAATCACTTCACCTAGACCTTGTGCTGCGTTTTCCTTTTCCTCTGGCAAACCATTTAAAATAGCTTCTCGGAAAACTGGCAAAAGAGGAGTAATTCCCTTGGGCAGACAAAAACCTGGTAGCTCTGGGCCTTTCAGTTCGCTAGCTGCAAACCTTACTGCCTGACGAACATCAGATACATAAGAAATTTGTTGGCCCGAATTTAGACCTTTAATTACAGCATTAAGACCTTCCCATGACTTCTGTAATATATCTTTATCGTAGTCAACCATTAATCTCACCAAGCATCGTAATAGTTGCGGAATGTATTGTGAGTAATTTCCGTGCGAATGAATACAAAATGCAGACAGTAAACTTGCTGATGATTTTCGTGTGCAAAGGTCATTTGAATTTGCTGAAATAAGTAATATATCCATAATTGTTCTAATTCCAGTTTCATCCGTCACTGACAATATGACAGTTTGGCAATAATCAATCTCTTGCTGCTCATGCGGAGATCCATACGATTCTGATAATGCTTCCAATAAAGCAGCCAATATTTTAGGCAAGTACTTTGTTAATGCATCACCCGCAACAGATACCAGAATGGATAATGCTTTTGTATTTACAGGTTTAGAAGTTAACTGTGGTACAAGATATGGTAATACTACTCTTGATTTAATCGACATTACCTGTCTAAGACCATCTAATGTATTCTCCGCAACTAAAGGGTCCGAGTCTGACAGCCCTTCTAACATATACGGCAGAATATCATCTAGTGCACGAGAGCCAACTGTACTATGCAAGGATTCAAATGTTTTTGCGGCAGCTTCTCTAACTTCTGGTAACGGATCACACAAGGCCTTGCGTACTGTAGGAACCAAACTATTCACAAATGTAAACACCATTTCTTTTGATGTAGATCCCATTATTTCTGATAAGCCAATACATACTCCTTGCCGTTGATCTGGGTGGTCCGAATTTAATCCATTTTCAAGAATAGGAATAATTTCGGGTAGAACTCTTTCACCCAGTTTTCTAACTAAATCGCCTAACGTTCGTGCTGCAACTTGTCTTTTGTCATAGCTTGTACTTGCCAAACATCCCAAAAGTAAACCAAACAATGTGGGAAGAATTTCGCGCAGTGTTCTCGGTGTATTTGTCACAACTACCTTCCATACATGTAGCGCAGCTTGTCGGACCATTAACGAAACGTCACTACGACCCATGTAAAGTCCCGATAACACCCGGTTCCTACGTTCATCGCCTAAGAAGCGAATAATCGCAGTGTGTGAATGTTCAGTTCCGAAATTATCGTCTTCGCTTGCTGTTTCTGTGGTCATCTTTCCAGATACTCCTGAAATGCGATATAACAGATCGCCTAGTAGCTGGACTGAGCTATATCTGATGCGCCAATTATCATCAAATAATCCTTTTTCAAGTTCAGGAAGTAAAAGAGCTACTGCTGTCTCAGCATATAAATTAACGATTCGCTGACCTGCCTTTAGGGCTGTTTCGCGCACATATTCGCTTTCGTCTGCTAATGCTTTTAAAATCGGATTTATAATTTGTCCGATATATGGTGTAAATTCTTCTGGAAAAGCTCCTGGCATATATATAAACATCATTATATATCCATCTTTTACGTGTGGGGCAATATCAATTCTTTCCGCCGTCGTAATTATTTCCGGCATAAGTTTATGCATTTTTTCTACTCCAAGTCCTCCAACTACCTCTGAGAGGCCTTGGGCTGCTCCACTGCGATCCACACTGCTTGACTCTGATGTTAAAGTTTCCATTAGCCACGGTAATAGATTTTCAAATGAACCTTCGCCCATACCTTTAACCATGGCCCCAAGTGCACGCGCAGATACAGCTCTTACTTCAGGCACTGGATCTAATAAAGACGACTTTAGACCAGGAATTATACTAGGTAGGTATGGTGCTAAATCTTTTTGGTCTGTTAGTGAATACATATTTCCTATTATTTGTGCAGCCATTTTCCTAGTTTCTGTAGAACGGTCCATAAAAGCACGTTGCACCACTGGCATAATGAGTGCCAAGGAAGGAGCGTCAATAAAGTGAATAAATTTGGTTTTTAGTAAGCTTTGCAAGCAAGTTGATGTATTATTAGAGGGATCTTCTAAAGCATCCAAGAGAACAGGAACAATGGCTTGGATTTCGGGATTTTTAATAACAGACCCTATTACTTTAAGTGCTTCCGCGCCGGATTCTTGTACTTTTGTGTGGGAGTCTCCCAACACTTCTATTAATTTTGGAACTATACTAGGTAGACAAGATGATAGTTGTTTTGGTGCACAAAATGCCATAGCTCCTAATAATTCAACAGATGCTGTTTTCGTTCTCCACGAATCTTCATCAAGGGCTTCTAAAAGTGACGGAAGTACTAATTTAACTCCATGTGCGGACAATTTACCCATAACCACTTTGGCTGTATCATCCGCTGCTTGTCTAACATATTGTGATGAATCACCAAAGCATTGAAGCAAATGTGGTAGTACATGAACTATATACGGCTCAAATAAACGACCAAGTGTAGTACATAATACCTCAAAAGCAAACAAAGCACCTTCGCGTGATTTATAATTTTTTTTTTCTTGAATGTAAGTTGTCAGCTTAGACATTATATCAAGTTGTTTTAAGGACAAAATTCCAAGGCCTTTAACTATACCAGCAATGCCATAAGCAGCTCCACGCCTTTCACCATATTTATCGGATTTTGCCAAAGAATGTAAGAGTTTTTTTATCATGGCAGGGGCTTCATCTTTTACAGATGGCATAAGATGCGGTAAACAATTTGATACCGCTTCCTGAACTTGTTGTGACGGCGTAGATAGTGCTGTTAAAAGCCTTTTCACTATAGGGTCAATTCTTTTGTCGTTCTTTTCTAAATGTCGTGCCAACGAACCCATTAGTATAACAACTGCTTGCCGAATGTTGTCATAACTTTGAGATTTCGGCGCTTTATCAAGGAAATCTTCAAAAACTGGCAATAAGTATACTAATATCCTGTTACCGTGTATATCAACGATTTGTAATGCTGCTGCTAGCATTTCTTTGTGAACGATGTCTTCTCGGTCTCCAAGACCTTGGGACACCATAAAATTCATTATATCATTAATATCTTCAATAGATAGTATAGGCGCGACTGTAGAGAAAGCAATAGCCACACCTCTTCGTGGTTTCCATTGATCCGTAGATGGTTCAATTTCACGGTCGAATTTATCTAATACAGGTGGTATAAGGGTTAACATTTCATTGTAAATAGTAAACAATGTTTTTATCGCGCTTTTAATTAAAATTTCATCACCAGATATGAGTGGTATTAAGGATTCTGATGCTGATTTTTGAATACACAGTTCTGGGTGTATAATATCGTAAATAACATCATTAAATTTTGGTGCACATAGATTGGCCTTATTCCAAATATCAATGGCAAGATCCCTATTTTCTTTAGCTGCATCAAATTTTGCTATCCAGAATCTATTTATAATTTGTTGTTGAAGAGTATCATCAACTTGTATATGCCTTCTTATTGGTTCCACCATTGTTTCTAAGGCTTGTAATCCCAGATTTCTGACAGGGTCTGAATTATATTGCAAGACTTCTAAAAATATACTTATAATTTGGTTATCTGTCTCACTACAATAAGCATCCTCATATGAATATCTCGCAACGTCTATAATAGCAGCTGCTGTTTGTTCTCTCAATTTTGTGTTGTTTTTATAAATATATAGCAAAATTTCGAACACACCCAATCTAGGCATAAATTTCGGGCTACAATTAATTCCAGCTCTCTCCACGGTACGTGAAGCTATTATTTCAATGCATTTTGAAATAAGTTTAGTATCGGAATCAATATTTAAAAACAGTATTGCCCGCTTTATAAACTCAAACGCATACGAAAATGATGGCGAATCAAAAAGGCTGGATTTCATATGATTGTCAAGATCGGCAATAATATCTGGGATAGCGATGTGTAAATTTAAATCATCATATTCCTTTCCCAAAATACATGACGGATTTTGAAGTTTTATTGTTGCTACACCAATAGCACGACCAAGCTTTGTGTCCAGTTTAAAGCAAAGAGTATGCAAAAACAAATATAGATCAGTAAGAAGCTTTGCACTTAAAGGGCTTTTAGATGCTTGTAAAACAACATTTAATAAAGAAAAAAAATGTAGTGCAAGCTGTTCTTCATTTCCATTACATGATGACTTAAGCAACTGTATTTTAGAAATCAGTTTTTCATGTAGCTGGCTTAGGCGTAATCTTATGCGCAGCTCTTTTTCTGTTTGATTTTTTATTTGTTCCTCTTGTTTTTGAGTAAGCTTTATAGTTTTTGATTTTCCTTCCTTCTGCCTTTTCTCATCGATTTCACGTCGTAGTTGAATTTCCTCTAATTGTTCTTTGTAGCTATATACTTTGTTTTCTCTTTTAATTCGAACAGTATCATACTGTGAGTCTATGTGAGGAATTACGCTCTTATCATATAATTCACCTTCTGGAGTCAAATATGTCAAGTATTCCTCATTAGAAACGTCATAATTTTTTGATTCACATAGATATTTTTTTAAATGCAGAACTACTAAAGGAATTATTACACTGGGAGAAATACGAACAAGAGATGAAATGGTATTTGCGTATTGGGCCAAAGGTTGAAAATTATCGATATATTTATCAAGGATATATATATTTTTTTTTAATATGAAGTCTTGCGGAAATATTTGAAAGTTTTTTTCGATTGTGGTTTCCCATAAATGTGGACTATTTAATACGATTGCAGGATGGTTTGAAATAAGCAATAGATCTTCAGCAACTTCAATAGATTCATGATGATTAATTTGCGTTACACTTGTTAATACTTGTAATGCATCGACATATGCTTGCGTCGGTGTTCCGAACTGATCGACTGAAATTTCACCATCATTTTGAATGCTAATTAAACTTATTCGCTTATCAAATTCAGATAAAGCTAGCCTTACGAATTCTACTCCTTTTGAAGCATTTATTATCTGTCGAATCTCCAATATTGTAAATGTTCTAACTTTCAAAGAATTACTGCATAAGTTATAGATTAGAGTACGAATTAAAGGACACAAGTCTCCTTTAATTTTGTTAGGATAGGAATTAAGCAATATTTTACTCATCAATGATAAATTACATAATGTCTCAATTGAAGCTGTTGCAATAAATTTTTCATTAAAGAAATATTTTTTGTTCATATCAAAAACTGTAGACCAAAAACAATTTTCACTTTCGTTAGGTTTTTCCAAAATAAGCAGTATACAGGCAATGCAGGCTGCCTCAGAAAAGTTACATAACTGTGAAGAATTTTGTAATGCTTTAGTATATAAAGAGATCAGATCTGGTACTATAGAGCTATGGTTGGTTATCTCTGTATTTTTAACCGATAGGAGAAACCATTCAAGATAACTTTGCCTTATTACTTGATTTGAGTTTTTTTGCCTAATACCACTTTTAAAAATGTTTATAATGACAACAGGTAATTCGTTTCTAAACTTTTGTGTCCACAAGGCAAACATTTCTAAAATACAGCAAATAACTTTATCCTGGGTCTCAACTTCCAGTGCTTTCCGAAACAAGGTAAGAGCTTGATTTAAAATGTGATGCAAATTATTCTGGTCGATGTTGTTGAAGCTCATATAGCCAGCACCCTGAAAAAAATAAATGGAATAATAAGAATTAAATATATGTACAAGTAAACCTATAGTATCTAGCTCTTCAAAGCTTATAGTATCAAAATAGTTATTAAAAAGAAAGGAAGCTAACTTCAGCACACCGAAGTTTGTATACCCTTGCAGCTTTCAAATGGATCATTATAATTTAACTTAATTCCGTTTCTATGACACTTATGTATATGATATACAGATACAAAATGCAATAAAACAAAAACTGTTCATCCGATCATCAAAATTATTTTTTCATATTAAAGTACGATCCTTCCGGTTAATTATGGAATACAAGTTCATTCAAATGGCTGCCTCGGCTGGCCTTGCAGTACGCCATTCGGCCGCCATACGGTTTGCGGCCGTATTTCGGCAACGGCGACGCGCCATGTTAACGGATTGGTTCTTCTCAGAAATCGAAGAGGAGGACTTGGACAACATTTGGTTCCAGTAAGACGGCGCACCGTGCCACACAGCCAACGCTACGATCGATCTTGTGCGGACTGTTTTCGGAGACCGAATTATTATTATTTGGATTATTGGATTATTGGATTATTGTTTGTGAGGCGCCGTCAAAGATAAGTGTTATGTGGACAAGCCAGCGACAATTCAAGCTTTGAAGGACAACATTCGCGTCGCCGTTGCCGAAATACGGCCGCAAACAATCGGAAATGTCCTCAAAAATTGGGTCATCCGTATGGCGTACTGCAAGGCCAGCCGAGGCAGCCATTTGAACGAACTTGTATTCCATAAGTAACCGGAAGGATTGTACTTTAATATAAAAAAATAATTTTGATGATCGGATGAACAGTTTTTGTTTTATTGCATTTAAAAAAAAAAAGTTACGTGGCGGACCCTGTAGTAGTCCGATCTTGATTAATAAATTTAAATAAAAATTCTAAAATAATACAAAATTCCCATATCTCAAATTATATTATTTAAATATGTTACAAATTGGCAAGGTTATAATTATTTGGCTCAAACATTTCCGATAATTTCTATGGCAGCTTTATGATATAGTCGGCCCGTTCCGACTAATGCAGGGAACCGTGAGTTCCAGAACCGGACGCTTCGCGACTTTCGTGGGGTTCTCGAGCCCTCAAGCGCTGCGGTTTATCTCCTTTTCGTCCTCTTGGAGTCAGTCTTGGAGACACGTGTGGTGCAACTGACTTCCTGCAACGCCCTGGCCGCCGACTCTCTCTACCGTTCTCACATCTCTCTAATTTTATGAAAACATATTGAAAACTGGCAAAGTTATAATTTTTTTCCTCAAAAATTTCCGATCGTTCCTATGGCAACTACAGCTGTGAAAAAAAGCACCACTTGCCCAACCAAGGTTTAAATAGGTGTCCTAAGTACATTTTAGGGTTTAAAAAGAGCTAAAATACCTTTTTAGAAAGTAAAAACCCTTAAATTATTAGCAAATAAAAAAAACTACAATTGTTCAATGAATTCTTAACTTATTTAAGGAACTTCTTTAAAAATGGCAAAATTAGGCGAAAAATACAATAGCACCACTCCATAAAAATGCTTTTAACTTAAAATATAAACTTAACAGTAACAAACTAAAACTACGCCCATCCCACTAATTATGAATGATTTATTTTGGAACCATTCCTTGGCTTTCCTGCTGGTGTGCTTGAGGTCATTGTCTTGTTCGACGACCCATGTTAGGGGCATATCGTATTCAGCGAAGAGTAGCATTATCGTCTCCAAAATATCCACATACACATGTTAATCCATGATGGTTTTTATCCAATGTATTAGTCCAACTCCATAGACCGAGAAACAAGCCCATGTCATTACACTGGATCCTCCGTGTTTAATTGTTTTATTGTCTAATTCGGCTTATATTCGGTGTTCTTAGGACTCCTCACATACAATCGAGATCTTTTGCCACCAAACATAACAACCTTGTTCTCATCTGACCTCCATTTTTTGCATGGCAAATTTAAATAATCTTTGGCGAACTTAATGCGCTTGGCTATGTGTCTCGCATTTAAAAGAGGGGCGTTCCTTGGACTGCAGGGTTTTAAGCCATGTTCCCTGAGACATGTTCGAACTGTTTGAACTGTTGCGAATATGTTAAGCTCCTTTTTAAGTTCGGTAGCAGCTTTAAATGGATCCTTCTTGCTCTCGCGGACTAGCCTCTTGAGGTGATGTGTGCTCAGTGATCGTTTTCTCCCACATGTTTCGGGCTTCTCATTGAAGATTATTGCATTGCGTATCCTTTTCCTCGACAAATGTCAAGTTTCATAACCACGTAGTTTCTACCAAAACAAGCCTGCGATAAGTATTGATTATTTGAAAAATCAATAGTGGTGCTATCTTTGTTTTCGCCTCATTTTAGACCTCGCCGTTAAAAAAAAAATTATAAAAATTTAAGGTATCAACAATTCAATTTTCGGAAAAATCGGTATTTCGTTCTCTCGGTACCGCAAGCTTAATTTGTTTGATCGAGAATAAAATACGTTATGGTGCTGCTTCATTTTTTTCGCTACTGTATATGGGCAATCATGATAGTTTCTCTTCCAAGTGAACGGACGTGTTTTTTTCTTGCGCTCTCGTTTTGTGTTAATTTTGTGATTAAAACAACCGGGGTTTTATTAAAATCTTCTATATTGTGATTATTAAAGTTCCCGCTCACTTCGTGTGCATGCAGCTATTCTGTTTTGTGTAATTAATTGCTATTATTTTCGCAATTTAGTTGTGCTGCCGGTGTTTGCTTTGCATTTTTTGTATTCCTCTTTGTGCCTTCCCCGTTTAGTTAGCGCAGTCGCGACAGCTAAACGTTAAGCTCGCTCCCACGCTCACCCGCTTACCCGCTCTCTCGTTCTCCATCTCTTTCAGTGCAGCTGCACTTTTCTTATCTATATTCTTAAAAGTACAGTGGTAAGTCCCCATAATGTCCGCTATTGTCTGTCCAGTTAAAACCTGTAAAGATAATATTATTACTGCCGCTGATCTTACAATCGGCTGCTGGCTGTGCGATAACATATTGCACGCC
>VNJV01012874.1:0-12240 GCA_008042635.1 Drosophila nikananu
TAATTGGCATTACGTGCGGGGGATTTGTTTTTGGTATTTTTGGCATATCATTTTCATACAAATCTGATGCGAAGCACAACCCCTAAACACAAGTACCTCCTCCCCCCCATATATTCTCTCCAATCACGGCAAACGAGCATAAAAAATAAGCATAGCTTACAACTAGGAAAGCACACAGCACTCTCACGGCGATGTCAAGGCAGGTCAACCCACCAAAAAAAAAAAATCCTAGAAAAATCCGACAAGGAATTCGGTGGGTGTGAGAGGCAAAAACAATCGAAATCAGCAGCCCACTCTTATCACAAATCAACTCAAATTACGAACTCAAACACGAGAGGGGGAAGGTCGCCCGTAAGGGAAATATTTGTGCGTGCATGAAACAAAGGCGAAAACAACAACCACGCACAACACCAACACTCCCACACACTCACCCACATGAAATTTAATAGGAAATAAGCCGAGGGAAATCTGAGCTGAAAATTTGACTGCGCAAATAAAGTAATATCGGCGGAGTCAATAAGGCAAATCGTCAGACTTGATTTCGATCATTATTACGCATACGCCGCATAGGCCGACGCCGAGACCGGCATTATGCAAATCAGCAAATTTTTGGCCCAGTGTTTACTTCTTGAAGCACACCGCCTGGTGAGCTGGAAAAATAATTTATAATTTATAGAGGAAATTACGGGCAAAAAAAAAAAGGACTAGCGAAGAGTGTCTTAACAACTTTGACGAAGCAGTTTCCACCGAGTTTTGCAAAAGTTTTAACTGATTTTTGATTAAAATCTTATCCCATAATGGCGGCAGGAAGTGAAAGTAAACCAAAGCTGAAACTTTGATAAGTTTTCGTCCCCCTCCTGCGGAGTCATCCACAGACAGACCCGACATATTGAGTGTGTCATGGAGCGGTCTTTAATTAAATTTGTTTGTATTTTTAAGTTATTTGTTTTCTCAACAAATTGACAGATGACTTTGTTTTCCTTTTTGATTAGTTTTTCGGGCCTAGAGATGCGTTAAGGCAGCGACCAAATTGTGTCTGTGAAACCCTGAAGCTCTGCATAAAAAACATTCAAAACAAAGCTTTTCACTGCGCAAACACTCTTCTTTTTCTGTAACGCATTTTGATTTGGGTTTCGGAGTTGCATGAAGAGCTTAAAGCGATAAGGGATTAATTTTTTTAAATTTAACGCCCTAGAGATACTTAGCACGTCCTTGAGAAATACAGCAAACACATAGATTCGAACATGAATTCATGTAACATTAAGCTGGTTTTGTTTGAAATTATTTACGGTGAATTAAATCAAACCAAAATGTGTAATTAATACTCTTGAGATACAAATTGAAGTCAAGTCTGTCTCATATTTCCCTGATAGATACAGCTAACTCTTAACCCCTAACAATTAACATTTACTTTAGCTCTACATATTTTCTGCCCATTGATTCAAGGACCCTCTGTATACATATTTTTTCCTGCGCTGCGACACTTATTTTTCTGGCTGTTTGCAATTTTCTTTTATTGTCCTGCCCTGTCACGTGCAAGCGGTCAGCTCTCGTATTTGCCTAGTGCCATTTTGGTGATTGTTTGCATTGTTTCAGGCCCCAGGGCAAAGTCACTTTTTGTGCGCCTTTCTTTATCTTTCGCTTAGAATTCCGATGATAGAGAAATCACGGGGACAATGGACGGCCAAAGGGAAAGCTCGAGGCTTGAGCCATCCTTGAGGATATCCTTTTGGGCTCGAGCGTGGGCGTATAGCTTTGAGTATTTGAACCTTTGGCTGGCTGTGCTCTTTGTCAAAATCTGGGAGCTTCCACTTGAGGAGTAAGTGTTAAGCGGAGAAAATGCCTCAACACTTCATTAATTTTTCCGGCGAAAAAATGACAAAGACGAGCGAGCAATCGCTGTGCCCAATTGACTAGACGGTGGCACTAAGACCTTAAGGACGATAAATTCCCCGAAAATCCTCCAAAGTAAATGCGCTTCTTCAACTCTACTGCAATTGTATTGATAAGCGTTCAATTACTCTCATGTCCAAGAGAAGCTTCGGAAGCTGCTTTAAATCTCTTCAAATTTATGAGTGCCACTTGATATGGTTTGATTTCTGCAAAATTGGCCTCGTGTCCAATTTCCCCCCCACTTAATTATTTACAAATAAAAAGCACTTGAATGCTCTCCAGGGACCCTCTTAATATTTATAGCACTGCGCAGAAATAGGTCGGGTAATTTATTGTCTCACAAATAATTCAAGCGGTTGACACTTACTGCAAAACTAGGGCCCAAAAGTGTGGTCCTATCTTTGATTAATGGCAAATTATTCAAGCAGCTGCTTCGCAAACATTTGCCCTCTCGCCCGATGTTGCATTATTATTTGTTTACTTTTACACACATTGCCTGCATTTTGGCATTTTTGCAGACGTTTTGCACAATTATTTGATTTGTTTTGAGTTCATTATTGTTTTTGGGTTTATTTTTAAAACACTTTGGTTTAGGTTTTGAGAGCATCAATAAATTAGTTGCAATTCTTTTCAAAGACTAAGAAATAGAGGGGGATATTATTAATTATATAAATATTTAATGCAATATTATTTTTATTGATTTTGAAAATGCATACAGCAATATTTAAAAAAATACTTTATTTGGAAGAATTTTTCTTTTTCTTTATTTAAAATTTGTTTACTATTATTGCGTTTTTTAAATACTTTGTATACTATAGTTAATGCATTTCAAGTATAAATACAAAATCCATTAAAGGATTAGAAAAATAAAAAAATTTAAATTATTTTTAAAAACAGAACATCTTGGAAAATGAATTGAATTGACCTTTCTTAGATCCTTATACTTTATAATTAAGTCTTTAATACATAAATAATCTAGAACTCCTTTTCAAAATAATTCCCGAACTCGCATATTATTAATTAAAGTTTTTTCATTATAAATGATATAAGCACCGATTCAGTTCTTAAAAAAAAATTTTTTTAATTTAATTACGTTTTTCTATATAAATAAATTAAGTCTTTTATGAAGTTGGTCATTGAAAAATGATTTCCAACTAACTTTCAAAATATTTTCTTGAGTTCAAATATTATTTATTTAATTATTTGCATTATTTAAAATATAAACACCAGTCTTTTTATATTTAGAATATATATATATATTAACCAAATAAATCACTGAAAAATACTAGCTAGTAACGCAGCCGCAGCGCACGGAACGCAGAACGCAACTGACACGACTGCAGTGAAAATCGGAAAATTCGTAGTTGGTTCTGGCTCGGCAAGGGATTATGTTTGATTTTGATTGGGAACGAACCGAAGAAGCGACGACGATGCGAACGCCACCGAGCGAGAATGAAGACTGTGCGCCCGCAGCAGCAGCAGCAGCAGCAGCGGCGGCAGACAGGAGGAGCAGCAGCCGCAGTTAACTGCCAGTTACTGCGGCGTTGCCAACTGCTTCCTGTGGACCGTGTCCTTGCGTTCCACCAGGCAAAGACAATAAACAAAGTCAGTCCTCGTAGTCAAACACATTTGCAGACTCTCTTAGCCCTAGGAGTCGCTCTCTTAATTCCCTCTCCTTCGCGCAGGCGTCCTGCGAGAACAGCTGTTCCTCGCCCGCCATCAGCTGTTCTCGCTGGTCGTTGTTTATGTTTTGATGGATTTTCCCTCTTACAGCCATTTTCGCATTCGTCAGGAGTTTTCTTTTTTCGCGTTTAGCTTTTCACTTTTCGTTTTTCCCCAGTTTTCTGGCTTGAGGCGAGGTTAAGGTCAGTTCAAATTGCGACAACAGATGGCGTCTTCGTCGCGCAAGGACATCCAGCAAGCAGCAAGGATACGGATACGGGTCCCAGGAGCACCTGGAGTAATGGTAATGGCTTCAACTAATTTATGCACTGTCGTTGGCCACGTGGCGTATGCGTAATACTGCGAAGTAGTCAGCCAGTAACATGTATAAATCATCGTTTGAGCAACCACTGAGGGGGCAAAGTAGTTCACAGATTAGAAAGAAACTTTTATTTATGAATAAAGAGTTGTGGCCATGTCAAGTTTATGAATGCCACGGCAACGGTATAGCCCTTTCTTGAGGTAAATACTAATATATAGTTTGATCTGTGGCCTGGGTTAATGCGTGCTCTGGTGTCCCGAGAGTGTATCCTTATTTATGTGTCTACTTGGTACTAGTAAATCATTGTTTTTCCAAGCTTAATTTAGTTGAAAGAGAAATTAATTCATAGATTAGACAAACTTCAATTTATGGGGTGCTTAAATGGGTAATTTAATGTTTATGTGATATTTAAATATTTATATAAAATATAAAAGTGTGAATATGCATTTAAACTTTCTTTCATTGAAGTCAAACTTTAAATGCTGTTTTCAAAATAAAAATAGGTAAATTTAGAGGTAGTACGCATAAAAAAAATCCCAAATAAAACCCAGCAAGAGGTAAATTAAATGTAGCCACAAATGAAGAGTTTTTTGAAGGTCAAACTAAACCCCAAAAACAGCTGCCAATCTGTAGCCTGTAGATCCTAGTCTTTTACCTAGCCTCAAATAGCTGGCCATTTGTCAGGCAAACACCCAGAGATTCAGAGATTCGGAGGTTCTGGCGGCGGCTCAGACGAGTGCCGAGCCTTCTGCGTCTGTGTCCTGAATTTATGGCCGGTTCCCTTTATGCAAATGAGGCAAAAAGCAGCTCCTGCTGCTCCTCCTGCTGTTGCTGCCCCAAGTGAGACTGGAGACTTTTGAAAGTGTCGCCTGCCATGTTCCTGGCGCATGACAATCACTTTTGCTTCTACTTGTTTAATCCTTTAAGACATCGTCTGTCGCCCCACAGGCAGTCGTCCTCTTTTTGTTGTTGATTTTGGCCAAATTGAATTTGTAATGCTGCTGGCGGAGGCTGTGACCCTCTGTTCGCCGCCGACAATTAGGCGATGGCAGGACATGCAGTGCAGGACCCGAAATTACGAATAATCAGCCTAAATGATGCCGGTCCTCCCAAGGATGCGCCGCAAAAATGTAGATATATCACAATGTGGTTGGCCCCACGACACCGGAAATTACACTAGCTTACAAAACTCATTTAAAACTTAGAGGGAAAAGATTTCTAAGCACGTGTAGGGATTTTATGAATTGGTAATAACCTCACAGATGGACTTGCAAGTTTAAAGAGTCATAGAAAATGCATTAAATATAAAATATCTAAATTTTTGCTATGAGAAATTAGTTGCCATGCAACCGACTTTTCTCGTTAGTGTTTCCGCAGCGAACGCCTCCGGATTTCGAGCCACCAAATGGCCGCTGGAAATGCGCAGCAAATATTTCAAAATGTGCCAACGTTTTTCATCTTAAATTCGGGAAGGGAGGCGGGGACTTGATACCTAATAAAGGCAAAGTGCCAGTCGCAAAAGTTTCCCCGGCAGCAGCAGGAAGTGGGTGGAACTGCAGCAAACTGCATAATTAGGGGAAAGCTTGGATAAGTCGGGCCAAATGCAAATGGGGGGAAAACTCGGATAGAGAAAGCGCCCAGACAGAGGGACAGAGGGTGTGGCTGCTGAGTGGCGGAGGAAGCAATGAATTACTGTGAATTATTAATGCAGCGATTAAATTTGGCAAGTCAGCCTTAATTGCGAGTGAAACTAAGTTCCCTGAAGAAAAACAAATGCGAAAAATCACTCATGCTTAAATAACTAATTTGAAAATAAAATTTCCACCATTTCTAACACAAAATTAAACTCCAAACACCATATGGGAATCAATTAAAATCAAGCCGAATTCTCTTGAAATATGCAAACCATTATTTTGTTTGGTTTTTGCGAAAGTGTATCAAGGGTTGGTGCTCCGCAGCCATAAAACTTCCATCGCTTGGCATGTTTTTTCAATTAAATAAAACAATTTATCGCCGCATATTTCGCTAATATCTGCAGCCATAAATAATAAAACTAAAAAAACGAGGGATTTTTTGGCAAGCGAAGCGAAAGCGTATGCGAAAGTATTGTGAGTTGAAAAGTGAATAGAAAATAATGAAATATGTGTGGAAATTGATAGGAAAACAAATAAAGGTTGAATCCTAGGAATATAGTTGGTTGGCAGAACATATTAGAAAGAAATTCTGGAAAATATTGAAATATAACTTTAATTGGATTTTAAACCCTTTATGGAAAAATATATTTCTAAGTTGATTTTAAGGGTGTTTTAAAGTGTTTTTATCCGCTCTGATTTAAATTTTCATTTATTTTTGCCTTAGCCTTTTTATTTATTTTGCTATTCTCTGGCTCTGAAAACGTCGGCATTACGCTGACAGCTTGGCCACAATTTTGCGTTATACGCACATATTATTACGTATTGTTCATGCCAATCAACGAGGCCTAAACAGGGGTTTTCCTGAACGACCTGAATCCGCAAAAAGTTTATTCACAAAATCGAAATTCTTGCCACGATGCAGAATTGATATTGTGGCTGACGTAATAATGTGGTCAGCCTCACAAAGAAGCGTATATAAAGGAAAACCATTCATGGTTAATATTTATTTTCAATAAAAATTAAGTTCCTTAATCGCAATAAAAATATGAATTATTTGAACGAAGAGCTGAAATTATTGTATCAACAAGCTGAGTTTAAACAACATGCTCTGAATATTAAATAAATTCCCTTCTTACCACTTTGTTCCTTATTGAACTTAAATTACGCTAATCACATCGCTGAGTCGCCAAATGAATGTTAATGAATCTTTAACTATTTGCATATTTAAGATGGCATATACTATGCTATATAATATGCAATGATTTCGCTGAAAACCAGAAAAGAGAGAAGTGCATTCATTTGTTTACAAACATAACGTCAGTTGAATGCCAAACATTTTCTTGCCGGGAAAGAAATCAAGAGAAATGTGTCAGCAAATGTTTTTCCAGGAATTGCCGCTGCCGCCGAACTCTTTGATTTTCCCCTGTTACCTTGCCACTAGATTATTCAGGATATATTTTCCACCACCCCTTCTTCCTGCTTGTACTTACAACCACCCATGAATGGCGGACAGCGGCGGTACGCCTCTAAAAAAACCAAGTGGGAGTGAACGCACACCCAACCCAAAGCGATGCTGTAAACAAAAAGCTATATAAAATATAAATAAAAAAGAATTGCCGCCGCCCCGCGCGGGATCTGTCGAGGATGTAACAAATATCCGACAGCCGAAGCCAAAATAATTTACACAATAACAGGCGGCAATAAGTCGTGGCGATTTCGATTTGCATTTTATTCGATGCGTTGGCGTTGCCGTTTACGGCCACAGGGACAATTTTCCAAACAGGAATAACATAGAACACATACACCGGGCAGCAGGCGTGGCGGCACATAAAATTATGGAAAATCTCAAAAGTAAAATAAAGAAAATAACACGACGGGCGTGGGCGATGGCGAGATTGTCACAAGCAGGCAAAGCCACAGGAATGAGTTCCACGAATTAAAAATGCTGAAAAGGCAAACACAAAAGGCAAATATAAACTTGACGGGTAAATGTATAAACAACATAAAGAATAAGGAACCGAAATCCGACAGTAAATATTCCGGTTGATGGTAGCAACGTGCTGCTGACCCCCAAATTTACTTTAATACCCGGTCGGGCGACCAAGGATTTAAATTTATTAGATGAGCAGCGGAGGGAACTAATTTATGCGAGCAACCGCAAGATGGCGGCCGGAAGCGGAAGCGGCAAAGTGACAAAAGCAAAGAGAGAGAGAGAGAGAGAGAGACCTGCAGCTGGGAGTCCCCAGTTTTAGTGCCCGGCCAAAGTCAACAAATTTTCCAGAGTCCGTGGTTAGTTAAGCAGAAACTTTAAGCGAAAAAGATAACAAAGATGACAGATCAGCTTAGCAAAATTTTTTTATAGGGCTAAAAGATAAAGTTTTTTTGTTTTTTTTTCAGCTTATAAATAATTTTAAAATATAGATTATATTTAATTAATTACTTGAACCTTACCTTGACCTTAAAAATAAAATTGTACAAGCTTCGTAGAATTCCTGGCTCTTATTCTATATTTTTCCTGCCTCTTTTCGCTCAGCACTGACATTCAAAATCGGTTTTGTCTTGTCCTTGAGCAGAAAATTTCTCTCCTTGACTGTATCTTTCGGCTTAAATAAAAAACACCCCAAATGCAGTGCCCGTGGCTGTTGTCGTTCATTTGCTGTAACCAACTTGGGTGTGTTTTTCCTGCTCCACTCAAAAAAAAGCTCATTAAGGAGGACCAGCCTCATCTCCTCCTTCTCTTGTCATTTTTCGCTGCTAAGTGAAATGTTGTGTCATTTGCAAGTTGAGTAAGTTAGTTCTTTTCTTATTTCTTCGACTCTACTTTTTGGGGGGGAACAGCGAGCGGATGTGTAAATCGGGTCACGGACATAATAACAATAAAACCGAATTGTTCGGTTGATTAATTCAAACGGAGACACGGGACTGCTATTACGCAAAATATGCGGTCACTTCGGCTGGGAGGTCCTTGAACCAAGTAAAACACACTCCCGTGTGCGTGTCAATGACTGCGGACTTGGTCTTCTTCGTCTGCCGAAATCAATCTGGATTTCTGGATAGCCTAGCTGCTGGCTGGCATGCGTTTAGCATTTAGTTTGAAAATGAAAAAGGAGAGGCGTCACGTAGGAGTTGAGTAAACAACGGGCATTTGAGAATGTCAACTTTAAGGATGCGTTCTTATAAACTGTTAGTTTTACACGCTCCGAAAAAGGGTTCCTTACTACGATGGTGATAAATGTTAACAGCAACTGCATTGGGCAGGCAATAACCCTCAGATTGTTGGTAAGCTGGTCAGGTGCCATTACACTGAACAAAATAAGGAGCCATGAAGAAATTATTGATTATTATTGAATTTAAATTAAGAATTCTATTGGTACTATTTTAAATTGTATTGAATAATATGTTTATTTCTTAGTAAAAAAAATTAGTTACTATTAATTTCTGTGCAAGTTACTCAGGTATATATTCAGTCTTTAAGAAAGTGTCCTTTTTACTTTAAATTATTTATTTGCATTATTTTCTGTTATTAAACTTATTTTCCTCTTCTATTTTGGTATATTCCTGGTATATTCCTATTATATTCCTAGTATATTAAAGGTATATTCCTGGTATATGCCTTGTAAATCCCTGGTATATTCCTGGTATATTTCTGGCATATTTTTGGTATATTCCTTAAATATATTCCTCGCATATTCCCAGTATATTTCTGGTTTATCACCCACCTTTTTGATTTATTTTCAGTGCATTTTGACACACATCCGCAGCAATATCGTTTGTGGTCAGCATTTTCCCATTTTCCTTGTTTTTTTTTGTCTTGTGCCCAGGCAGGTGGCTTTTCCCTGGTACCTTGGAGAAATCTGCGTAATGGGGCCGCCGCCTTTGGTAAAGCCAGTTCACATTTTTCAAGTGTTTGCCTTCCATTTTCTACTACGGCCACTGTGCTGGCCCTGGTCATTTCTCTTAGCGTTAGACTTGACGTCGAGGCGCGTATTAATTAAAAGCAACAGCTGCATAATTTAAAAGCTCAGCGTTGTATAATTTAATCATAGAACGCAAGCCCTGCAGCTGCTGGCGGCGGTTGTACGGGGCGTATGAGTAATTCAGTAATTTATTCGCTAAATCAAATGATAAAAGTGTTGGATAAAAGTTACAAATTAGTCCCAAATGCATGTTTTGCTGGTAGCTCATGCAAAATTAATTGTAATGCCAGCTAAAGTTGTTTCGCCAGAAACTTTGCCGTAAGTTCTATCTTGAAAAAGGAAATTATTTAAATGAGCTGAATATAAGTGTACATATTTGCTGCAAAGTAAATCAAGATGATGTTGTGAAATCTCTGTTGGATTTTATAATCAAAATTAACTCTATTGCTGACACTTGGGGAAAGCAGTGAAAGAATGAGATTTAAGGCATCCTTGCATTTCAAATCAGCTTCTGCAAAACCATTTTGTTTCGTTGCCAGAAGCATTACGCATACGACTCGTGTGACAACACAATCCATTCTGTGCACTGAATTATAAATAAACCGCATAAATAAGCCCTAAAGGCGCCTGGAACAAAAGTATAACACCCACAAGAGTCACATGCAAATGGGAAAAAGAACACGAACATTCATTTCAATTTCCAGCAACTGCGCGACACTCATAAAAATTCTAAACATAAATCGAATTAGTAGCTAAAAGAGTGGGCGAAATGGGACATTTAAAATGAGTTTCGGCCCAGGTGTCATTTTGCAGACAATGACAGGAATTAAGCAGGAATATTTTTAGACTTTTTAAATATTTTTAGAAGGCAAAGTTGTCAGAGGTAGGATAATATGATATTGATGTCTACTTTAAAGCTTAAACTATTAAAGTTTTTTACTTTATTTGACTAATACCCCTGGCAATCTTTTTTGCAATTCCCAGAAACTAAGTCATTCTGTTCTAAAGGAAAGTTTTCCTTTTTTTTGTGTTTTAGTTATGAAAAGTTTTTTGTTGCTAGTCGTCAGGACATAAGGCTTGGCACGTGTCTGGTTATGTGCGGGGATGTGAGTGTGATTAGAAATTTGTATCGTTTAATTTCTAGGAACAGACTTTTGCCTTAGTTTCACTCGAAGCAGAACAGAGAGCTTCCTGCTTGGCATTCTCGTGGTCGGCGTCCCCTTGGGTCAACAATCGAAATTAAATTTTCGAAAATGCTTTCAACATCTTGGCAAGCTGTAAACAATGAGCAATTTTGCAACTGGGACAGGGTAGACAGGACAGGCAATATCTTTTGATGAAGGCGCCCCGAAGGCAGCTCGGAAGTTCGGGCCAAGTGTGAATAAGAAACGAGAGGGGGAAAGGGAAAGCTATCTAGCATCCGCCATAAATTGAAATTTATTCAGAGACGTTTTTTGCATCGATTAAAGCCAGTCTTAAAGTTGTCTCACTTCCGACTGGCTGACTCCTTTGTTTGCCGGCGCGCTCTCTCCTGCGGTTAATTACCATTATCATAATTTTCAACATGTCACCCGGGAGGGCGACTTCCGGCGTGAGATGCCACACCTGCTACACCTGCTCTTTCGGCAGGAAGAGCATCTTGCTCTCTGTCTGCGGTTGTTGACTGACTTGGCTTGGCGGCAAAAAGTTAATTATACACTTAACCGCAGAGCTAAGGGGAAAGTTAATTGGCGCTCTGTTGCTCCAAGTTCTCATGAGTGTGTGAGTGAGTGTGTTAATCTACTGCATACTTACCGATGCTCTCTGGCAATTTTACAACTTTCATTGCACACTTTTTGGGGTAATGTCGAGCAAACTTTTTATGCTGACATCAACTACCGCGCCTTTATTTGCATAATTCGCCCCCGCCGCCGGCCTGCGGGCAGTTTTCTCGCTTGTTGTGTCATTTCTTTTCGTTCTGCCGTTTTTCATTTCATTACTTTTTCATTTCTTTTGTATTCAAATAATAAATAAATTCAGCGAAATAATGTGGACGGGCCAACAAGTAAGCAAGTGAGCAAATGACAAATTCAACTTCCAGGTAACTCAATATGCTTGCAAAGGAAGTATATTCGGGGGGCAATATGGAATGGAAAATAAATAAATGTACAAAAGCACATAGCAGATGGTAAATTTTTTCCCAATTATGCCATAAAATTTGTGATGTAACAATAAGAAAATTTGAAAGAAAACGTAAAGTGCTCATGGAAACTTAATCCGGTTATTTGATACAATTATAGAAAATATAACAATTGAACAAACACAATAATATTATAATACTATTTCTTATTCTTTGTCATACAAAATGTTCAATAGATTTAATATTAAACAAGAAAAAAATTAGATATCGCGTTTTAAATGCAGAAATGTTCTCCCTGAGAAACTAAGAAGAAAAAACCAAACCAGACTGAAATCGGTTGAGTTTAGCCCAAGTTATGACCAAAAAACCCTTTTTTAAGGTGTTGGTGATTTTTAAGCAAAAAAAATGCAAGGGGTTACATCGTCAAATTTGTCAAAATTTGGCCAAAAACTAGAAATCGAGTTTTAAATGCAGAAATGTTCTCCCTGAGAAACTAAGAAGAAAAAACCAAACCAGACTGAAATCGGTTGAGTTTAGCCCAAGTTATGACCAAAAAACCCTTTTTTAAGGTGTTGGTGATTTTTAAGCCAAAAACCTGACCCATTTTCTTAAAAAAATTCAAGGGGTTACATCGTCAAAATTGTAAAAATTTTGCCAAAAATTAGAAATCGAGTTTTAAATACAGAAATGTTC
>VNJV01012878.1:0-18857 GCA_008042635.1 Drosophila nikananu
AAAAAGTAAAACGTAAATAAAAATGTGCAAAGAGTTGCAGAGATACTCGTAGGCCAAAGCCAAACCATAGCATTTGTAGAAGTTTTTGGTTTGGTTGGGCCTTTTCCCCAACAACTGCACAGCGCACAGCACACAGCCACCACCTCCCCCCATATTTTCCACCCTGGCGAAGGATGTAATTAAAAAAGGGCAACATCAACATCAGCAACAGGATGGCGGAGAAAAAAGCGAGCTCGGGAGCTTGTAAACTTTGCAGGGCACGACACTCGAAGTTGCGACAACAACAGGCAACCCCAATTCTCCCTGACCTCTGACCCCAACCCCCACCCCCACCCATTGGCCCCTTGGGGCCAAATCGATGAGCTGCTCTAACGATATCCATAGCTCAAAGCCAAATCTCGGCACAAACAGGATATACATATGGCTCGGCAGTCAAAGTCAATCCTTGCATACACCCCTCCTGAATTTAGCGCACAGAGAGAGAAAAAGGAGGTGGGAATTTGGGTTGCTCAGGGCTTAAATACCCCTCACTTCAGAATTTTGAACAAATAATATAAAGTTAAAGTAATAAATGTATGTAAGTTGTAGGTTTTTCTGTGCAAGTCGCAGAAAGTGCTTGAAACTGGTGATGCAATTAATTCATTGAGAAATAATATATTTCTTGGTTAACCACGGACAATATATATATATCTGAAGGCTAAGCATTTCCTCTATTTGTAGACTATATAGTATAGATATCGAACTATATAGCTAAAGATTTCTCTCAGTACCGATGATGCGCCCCTCGGTGATGCCGCATCCGCTGCGACTTGGGTTTGTAGTCAAGTCAGCTCCTGTTTTCGCTTTTGGCCACCTCTCGCTTTTTTTTGCTGCCTTTGTTTCTTATGGGGAGCAGGACGAGGATGAGGACGAGCGACGTTGTTGTTTTTTGCGGGTATTTTGTATTTTCCCTGTGATATTGAGCCGGCTGGTGGCACTCAAAGGAAAGCCAGTGCAGAGCAGAGCTTTCTCTTCTCCCGCTTTTCCGACCATTTTCCCCGGTTTGTGTTAAGCTGCTGCCGCTGCCGCCTTGACGTATTCGGTTTAGTGTGATTTGTATGGCTGAAAGGAGCAGGAGAATTCGGATCGAAGGCTCCTGGCACTGCGATTTCATACTCAAAAGTGACTGCCCATCAAACGGAGCTGAAAGCGAAACGCTTAGGGCTTATATCTGGGAAGAAGAGAGAGGGATTCAAAGTCCTTTGACTTGAAGTCATCAGTATATCAATTAATCTTGATTCTATACTTGAAGTAAATATTAAAGAATACATTTTTGTATACAAATAATAAAAGAAGCATTCAAGCCTTAGAAGAGCCTTTAATCAGACTTTGTTTCCCCTGGTTTATTAGCCTAAATAAGTATCTCCTTCTACTGGAGCTGTCTTTTGTTTCTACTTTAAGTTTCAATTCAGTTCCTCCCTTCAGTTACTTGATACTCCGGCCCTGGACTTTCCCCGGGCTTTTCTTCGCTTTTGCCTCACTGCCTCTTCTTGATTTCCACCTCCATCTCTGGCCAATGCGGATTCCGAAATGCGTCCTTTTTTCTTCCTTCCGGAGGCTTGCAAGGTTTGTTGGCCGTGTTGCTGCTGTTGTTGCACTCACATCCGCTACATGGCCGCTTGTTGGTTGTTCCCTGCCGTTGGTTTTCCCCCTGCTGCCGAGGCTTTTCCTCACACTGAGCTACCTTATGTAGAGTTCTGGGCCTACAGAAGCTAAGGATATCATTGTAAGCAAGCATCAATGAAATGGGAAATATATTACTTAAGTCGGGACAAGGTTTTACTACCTCTAGCAACTGGCTGAAGTAAATTTGTATTACTGGGTAACCAATAGCCTCATGCCTGATCTAATAAATAAACCACAACAGCTGCTGAGTTTTTATAAAAGAGAATTGGCAGTATATTTTTGGTCCTGGAGTTAAAAATGTAGGGATATGGCTTTCTTCCTCGGATTGTCTCCGTGTTGTTATAAATGTACCAGAGTTGTGCTGCTCCTCAAGGAAGGGTGGGGAAGGGTGCAACGGATACGGAATCGGTATACCGATCGATCTATTTAAAGGGTTTTGGACGCGCTACTCACCGCAGGTCAGAGAGCGAGCCATTTGCTGGCTCTGCAACACGATATTTTCCCTCAAAAGACGGAGCAACATTTTGTGGAAAATTAGAAATATAATATTAGAATATTTTGGATAATAGACAAAAAAAAAAATACGTCCCTAAGCTACACATTTTCTTGGTAGAAACAAATAAAATTAATTAATAAATTTTAATAAATTTTAATAAATTTAATTTTAATAAATTTAATAAAAAAGAAAATGTTTACTTTTTGGAGTAAAGTGAATGATTGAAATGTACACTTAAGTGGAAAATCAAAGCCTCCTACGTTTTTCCCCTGGCTGCTCTTTCATTTACATTTTCACAGGCAGTCCAGTCCCCAAGTTGCACCCTCCACGCTTTCCCATTTTCCCAGTCTCACAGTTTCCCAGCTTCCATCTCCCTTTGGCATGCATATTTATAGTTCCGCTTGTTGACAAATATCGCGCTCTGTTGACTGACGGAAAATTTCAGGGGTCGTGGTGGAGCGGCGGAAAAGCGGAAGCTGCACTGATTAGAAACATAGTGTGGTGTCCTCGCGAGTCCTCTAAAAAAAACTGCTGGAAAACTGGCACAAAAAAAGCACGCACGCTGCCAGTTAAAAAATAGAGAGAGCCGCAAAATCTGGCGAACGAAACGAACGAAATTCACACACCCTTTGATGGGGGAATTGGAAAGGTAATATTGATGGAGAAATCGGGATGGGGAAATGTGCTAAATGCAGCTAGGTATACCTTTGAATTCGATTTTTTCTCCATTTCCATAAACCCCCCTTGAAGAATATATACTCCAAAAAATATCCTTTAATCGATTTTGGTCTGTAACCATAGTTGGTTCCTGCATTAACGAAGGGCATTCAATGTTCGTGATGTCCCCGCTGCTTCGCAAATTCACTTGTCAGGGAATTGCATTTCCTGGAGAGTGTCCTGCCGCTCCTTTTTCAGCACTCCACTCGCATTTTTCTAAACAAATCCTATGCCATGAATACAAAATGGCACCATCGACTGGATAGTTCGGGTCGCATATTTTAGCGATTGAAATATTAATGGGTGGCCGTGCAGGCAGCGAGGCAGGAGGCAGGATATACATATAAATGGTGCCCGTACACCGTGTGGCAGCGCCGGCGCTACACTTGTCTTTGTTCAGCAATTTGCGGCAACAATTGGCACAAAGGGCGGCGCACAATAAAAGCCACCTAAGGCTGCACACAGGTTGCCCCGGCATGTGTGGATATAACGTACTTATGCTTATTTCTTACCGTATGCGCATCTATTTTCCGGCTATTAGCATTCGGCTAAGCCGCACTTAGGCCTAATGTGCCTCAAGGAGGAAGGAGGATCCTCGGCAGACCGACTGTCTCTCATGCCCATCTGACCCGGGATAATCCTTTATCGGGCGATCGTGCAGGTCCTTTGTTTGTGCTTTGTTTGCCCTGCCATCTCCATTGTGCAACCGACACTTGTCCAAATCCCATCGTCCACAGCCCACAGCCCACTGCCCACATTCCACATGCACAAAAACACACCCGGTCACAAAGGATATATGGGATATAAGGGGATATATGGCCGGATCCCGAGCAGGATCGATCGATGGCCCATTGTGCAGCCGGAGATCTCTGCGCGATCCACTCAAGATAAATTTGGTGTGTGTAAGCTTAGCCCGGGGATCAGATTGGATTGGTCTCTCCTCCTCCTCCTGTGGTCCTATAGGGTATGTTATATATATAAATATATTTGCCAGGAGTAGTAGGTAGCCGAGAGATCTCAGACGGCATGTCTTCCGGTTAATTATTGCCGTGAGAATGCCATAGAAACATAGCTTAAGATACATGGGTTTAATGAAAACCATGAAGATGTAATGCTTAGGATCAGAAATATCTCGTAGGATACTAGAAATTGTGAAATCAATATATAGATATTTATAAGATATATATTAAGTCAAATAGGCTTGCAAAAAGTGATCTAAAAAATGCACTTATGAGTAACGAAACAGCCTTTGCCGCTCCTGTTTTCTGACAAGCAAACTAAACTCTCATATACCTAAATATAATATTGAATTTAGCCTATAATTAGTTAAATATTTATGAAATATAATATTGGGATTAAAAAAATTAACATCCAGCTATCGTTTAACTCTAATTTGGGTTTTCCTTAGGCGAAAGAAATGAAATCACATCATTAAAAAGCATTCCTTATTCGGACAGAGGCAAGGGAATTGCTCTATATGGCAGATATTTACTATTTCGTTGACATAAATAAATAAATAAATAAATACTTACCTTTAAAATAAACTTAGTTACCTGGGACCGACCTCCCTTAAACCCACAAAATATTAGCAATATGTGCCAAAATATCTATAATACAAACAAGATATCCCTCATCTGCTGGCGCTAAAACTCTCTTCCAACGACAAGACCCAAAAGGCAGCTGAAATTCTGTATAGTACATAAAAATTACAATACTCGTACAGAAAAGTTTATTACGAGAAATCCATGAAAATCAATGGAATGCGAGTAATAAACAGGGCAAACAGAGCGCCGGATCGGAATCGGAGGCGGCGGCGACGGCGACGGGGGCGCAATTATGAAAATAATGTCCACGGGCCATTGAGTTCATAACGCGAATGAGGCCGCAATAAAATAAATAAATGAAGAGGAACTTGTCCTCAAATGAGGCATGCAAATGTCGCCTGGCGAAATAACAAAAGGAGTCCCCGGCATCCCTCCTCGGCTTTGCGGGCGCTGTGTCCTGGCGCTGAAATTTATTAAAAACAAGGAGAAAAAAAACAAGAGAAAAACGAAAAAAGAAAATTGTGATGAAAACACCAGAGAGCAGCGGCGAAAATAACAATATCCAGTGGCTGGGAGGGTGGACCTTGGATGCCGGATTGCTCAATTTTCGGCCATTGGCCACAGCTGTTGGCCTGATAGATTAAAGGGCGGCCAGATATTAAATCTCGGCCAGATATATCCCCATCCCAGGAGCTGTGACTTCTCTTTTGAGAGGACACAAATCTGGCTTAATTGAAAAGGGGTGCAGGTTGAGGGGACCCTCAAGGGGATTTCTTAATACAAACAACTTTGGTGTTAATATAAATCCAAAGAGCAAGCCTCCTTTTATTTATGTGTCAATCTATATAGATTTGTAAATAGTTTTCTTAAAGCTACTGTCTACTGAAAGTGTGGCATAAGCCCTGGAATCTGGAGCATCTATCGCTGGACTTTCCTCAGTATTTCGAATACGATCGCTGCAAACAACTGATTCTGATGAAAATCACCAGACGCTAGAGGAGCGTAGCAACAGAAAACCACCTTCTCTATTCTATATTATTTGTAATTAACTTTAGTTAATTTTCTTGATGTTTTTATACTTACATTAAAACTGTAATTAAAGCAATATTAATGAAGTTAAAGCTTCAAGAAAATACATTTCTTTAATCACTTAATTTATTTGTAAGCTACACTGCTGTCCTGAAACCCCTGGCATGTGGACTTTCCCACACAGCAAAAACCCTGCCACACTTTGGCACATAAATTCGAAAACGTTTTTTATTTCATTTTTATTTTGCGGCAAAAAGATAACCCTCTAAGGAAGTGTGACTGTGACCAGAAGCGGGATCGGTATCCGTATCCGTATCCGAATCGGAATCGGAATCGGGTCCTGGGATCAGGACATGTGAATTGACCCCCGGGCAAGTGCTTAACCCGCCCGCTGTCGGGGGGGAGGACGAACGAAAAGTTGAGAAGTTCAAGTGTGTAATTTCGTAACAATTGGGACAGTTTTAGTGCTTCGCCGGAACGGAAAACGGAGCTGCGTTGCGGTGGTTGCTCCTGTGTCCCGCGTCCTTTTCCCTTTTCCATGTCCTGCGACCTTAAATGCGGTTTCATGTTACACATGTGCGTCTAATTAGCGACTGTTTAACGATAACAAGGAGTCTGAGTCCGAGTCCGAGTCCGAGTCGTGTAACTAATATGCCAGAAAATTGGGCACACTGCGAGGGCTGTTCTCCTCGTCCTCGTTAACAAGCATGAAATTATTATCGAAGTGCAATTAATGGTTGCTCCTTTGCAGGATGTTGGCCCAACACACTTGTCACCCGCCGAATGTGTGAAGCAGGTCGTGGCTGGCCGTCTGCAAGACGACACCCGCTCGGTGTCCTGCAACACTTTTCACACGAATTCCGGCGCCGCAGCCTCAAGTGCATTTCCGCCTGGAGTGTATTCCCTGGAGAATCCAAATCTCTGGCCCGGACCCGCGGCAGCTGGGCGATCCAAGTTATCCTTGGGGCGGGAATCACTTCGCATGTCCTGTGTGTCATGTGTGGGAGGAGAGGAGAGCCTTGCCCCGAGCTCTGGCCTAGAGATTGACTTGGTTTTTCGGTTTGGGTTTGGGATTGGACCGCCGGGGGGGGCGGCCCCGTTAAATCGGATTTGGAGCTTTGGGCGTTAATAATTTGGACCCCTACCGCTCTGATAAGTGAAAAGCCGCCGCTGTCCGTTTTATCCCTTTTTTCCAGGCACACCCTGTAAGGATATAGGGTATATAAAGCGAGACTTTAGCCAGAAATAAACTAAGGAAGCATATTTTAGAAAGGTATAGAAACAAGGATTTTTAGGAAAGGATATTTGAATTATTTGCTTAACTTAAAATGTTAAAAATCTGTTTAAATAGTTTATCATTTGAAATTGAATTTAATTCCAGCTTTTATATTTACATATATATTTGAAGAACATATTTATATTTGATTTAAAACTGCTTAAATCCCGTTTAAAACATAGAAGTTGTACAACAAATTTCTAATCCAGAAACTTATATTAACTTATTTTAATAATTACTTTAAATAATTCTACAAAGCACTTTTCCAAACTACCATTTTGTATATTTAATTCGCAGTTATTATATAATTTATTTACAATTTTTTAGATATTATATTTCGAGGGTATCTTTCGTTAAGTGTCCCCCTGGCTGGGCCTTCTATTTTCTGGCTTTGACGCTCTCCCTACATTTTTTTTAGCTTTGCCTTTCTTTTGTTTTGTGCAAATTGAGTTACCCCAAGGGGAGGGGGGCAGGGACGGGGCTCCGGGGTCAAAGTGTAGGTTTCGGCTTCGGGTTCCATAGTACATTGATGCCCACTTTGTTTTAATGCGCGCTGATATGTGAGCCGCAGGGCTTAGGCCAGACACATTCGGCCAAAAGGAAAAGCTGTGGCAAATCGGGGGGCGGAAATCAGCCAAGGTGGGGGAGGGTTTTTCGGGGGGATAATGGAGAGCGAGAGCACTCACTCACACACTCGCATGGCCAGCCCCAATCTCCGCCCCTTTTGTTGGTGTTGATTTTTCAACCGAATCGAGAAAATTTGTTGGCTGAGATCCGTTGAGGCGTAGACCATAATCAACTTCAGTGGCCAAGACTCAATTTATATTTCAGCAATAACTTGCAGCAGCTGTGTGTGTGCACAGGCAGAAAAAAAGTGTACCCAGTCCAGGTCCAGTGAGGCATCATTTTCCTATGTTCCTACGAAGACAAAATCAAAATCAAAATTCAGTGCTAAATTTATAGAGATATTTATAGCTTATCAAAATCGCTTTATTTACTTTCAAGACTAATTACTAATTGATGCCTTTTGCGCCCAGTGTACGTGGTCATTTTGCTGTGAAATAAAATTGAAAAAGGATTTCCGCTTGTAGTCCCTCGGTCAGCCGGGCAACCAAAGTCCATCAATGGCAGCGCTTTGCTCTTCCCCCACCGGAATTTTCCATTTTCCTCAAAGGTGTAAATTTTATTTGAATTATTCGCAAAAGGTCAACAGCGGCAACAACAACAAACAAAGAGCCATGTTTGCATTTGTATTTGTATTTGAATTTCCAACAGAATTTTACTTAGTTTGTTACGTGTTCGGAATGCGACGAATTTCAGCTCTAGTCTTGGATTTCTCGGCAATTTTGGAAATTTCTCGCCCTGGCCCTGGCCCCGGCCATTTGAAGTTGGTTTGATTTAACTTCCGGTCATTTCATTTCCTCTCCTATTTTTTAGCCCCAATGAATGCAGTCGAGGGAAATGTACACAAACTATTCGGCTTCAGATTCTGAATCAGATTCATTCGTTGGACAAGTCAATTGGGAAGTCAAAAGTCATGTTGTTATTTCAAACAGAGAAGAGAACTACATTTTGCAGTAGTTGAAAAACCAAAACCTATACTAAAACTAGCTTAGTTTTATTTAAAATAATTACTCAATCAAAGTTGATTGTGTTTTTATGAAAGAAAGAAAGAAACATTCCCGCCGTTTGCCGTTTGCCGTTGGACAGCAGCTGTATTCCGACCCAAAAAATTAGTCACACGCGACCACTTAGCACTTCAGTTAATGGCCAGAACGACAGAGATGATGATGACGACGATGATGAGGACGATCGGTTGAATGAATACATCACAGATCGCAGATCACACCTCGGACCGAAGAGCATGGCGAATCTGCAGGAATATCCGGGGGCTCGTTTCACAGCATTGTCCAACCTTTCGATGCGCTCATCGATCGTCCTGGCATCGATCTCTCCTAAGGACTACCCGCTGTGGCCAAACGACTGCGGTCGACCCCACAAAGTGAAGGCAACAAAAAAAAAAATAAAAGATATAGAAATGCGACATCGAAATGGCACCAAAAAAATAAAGGACGACACCAACGGCAGCACAACGACAACGGTTGGATGGTGCAACGAATCAATTGAGATTTACCCAATTGCCGCATAACATTGTTGCCGATTTCTAGGGTGTCCGCTTTTGGGTTCGAAATTATATGGCGAAAAATTGCAATTTTCATGCTCAGCAACACATGCCAAGGCTGCAGCCAAAAAAGGGACACCCCTCGGCATCAGGTTGAGTGGACTCAGTGGACTTTTGTGCAGTTCCCCGTAATAATGCCATCAAATTGGCCATGCGATTGGAAAATATTCCCTGTCCCGTGGCAAATCACATGCTGCAGAAATCTATATATATATATATTTCTATATAGAACGAACTGGAACCGGGAGTGAGCTCAACTAAAGAGGGAGTTCCCAAGGGAACGGACAAGGGAACGGCCTGTGAGGTCAAAGCTCTCAATGGGAAGCTATTGAAAATACCAGGGAATACCAAAATAAGTGCAACAAATTAAGAGTTTTAATTCTTATTGCTTTGATTTTGGCTTGGCTAAGAAAGTGAAAGGAAAAACTAAGACAACATTCGGTAGAAAGACTGTCTTTGTTAAAAATTAAACAGGGATAGTTATAGGATATGCTTTCTAAATCCATATTACTTGACCTGAAAAGTAAATATATTAATATTAATTGGGTCATGAAAGCCACTGTTTCAAATGGAGTTGAATTATATTTTATCTGAAATAACTTCAGTTCAGCAAACTTAAATACAAATTATTATCAATCACTCCTCTAGGTTTAGGTTTCCTTTGCTAGATATATTTTTCTTTTACTCTAATAAATAAAAGAATTCAATTTATGTTTACAAGCAAACAAGTAAGCAAAATCCTTTGGGAATACATCAAATGAATAACTCAAGACAATTTCAGTTTCACATTTAAGTTCTTGGGCACCAAACACTTTAGGAAATCCATTTGGCTAATTTATAACCCATGACCAGCGCCTTTAGTTTTATTTTCCAATATTTATTTAAGAGCTAACAATTAATTTTAATTAAGTTTGGGCTATGGCAGCAATTTATTTATTGTTTCCTTATTTATGTCTAGTTAGGGTAATCTACATAAGTTTAAATAATATATGATTTAAGGAGCTTAAGGATATTAAATTCAAGTTCTGCTTTCAAAATCAAGTGTTTAATTCCCCTTTAGAATGGCACAGCATCTCGTAAACTTCATTTTATCTCTCTTTTTTTTATTGTTTGTCCGAGTCTGCAGCTTGCAACGTGGCGGCTGCCCCCTGTAACTCTTTCGTAATTGTCGCTGGGCATTCTATTTTATTTGATAGTGCTCTCGACTCATGTCACCACACTTCAGTCGACTCCACTTGGAGTTTTTGTGTCATTTATCCGATGGGTTTCCGGGCAAGAGCCGTCCACTTTGTGTCCGTCCGTCGCCTAATCTCCGGCAGCCGCTTTCCCTCCACGACTCTCTCCATCTCCGGCTCCGGCTCCGCGGCTGATGTCGTTCTCTCTGCTCTGATTTGAATACCCTTTCCAGGGTCAAATGATACCCGTACATTTAACAGATTAAAAGAGAAAACCTCAGCCAGGGTATCTGCTGCTCGGCTTGCCGAACTAGCTGCCCTCCCTCAACCTCTATTTGCATGTTGATAAAGTTCTCAACAATGGCAACTTTGTCGGCGGTTGGCATTGAGGTCGAGAGTTCCGCAGCTGTTTGTCGCATTCTGTCTCTTGATTTTTCGGGGGCAAGAGCCTCCGTGCCTGGGCACAAATGCCGCGTCTCAGGGGCGGCAATTACGGACACCTTAATTATGATGCAAGTTCCGGTAACATCGGTAACAGCTTCATTCCAGGCGGTCGTGATCCGGACAATGCCTCGCCCAGGGCCCAGGGCCCAGGTTCACCCTTCCCAGCAGAGTCGCTGCTAATCCGACGCGCTTGCGCCTTGCCCTTTGGTCAGTTGAGCGGTCAACTTGTGATTATTGCCCGTCCAGATTGTCGCCATCCGAGTGGCGAGTGGCCAGGCACCCAGTGGTCAGTCCTCGGCCCTCGTCATGTGGCGCAATGGGAGCAGGCTGCTTATCTGCAGCTGATTCCGGGGACCTCATGCCGGGCTAATTGCCTCGCTCCTAGCGGCCGTACACTGGGCGAAATTAGCCCTCGGGGCAGGAGCCATAAGCATTGGCTTTTGATTTGGAAATTAGCAAGAAAAACGCTCTCCCTTAGTGGCTACAAGGCAATTATAAAAGGGAAACCTAGACGATTGTAGGCCCAAACATATCACAAAATTACTAATTGCTGTCTGATATTTTTCCAGTGCACAAACTGGCCCAGAAACAGTTGCCGGACAGGACTGGCACTGTCCTGATAAAACACCAAAGGAACCCTCGACAGTTGCCAAATCCAAACAGCTGGTCCTGGCAGCTCCCTTAAATGGGATCAGGTAGGAAATAGATCAGATAGTTATCGCCCAACGGGTTCAGATCAGCAGTGCAAATGGAAATTGATCGCACCGAGGATGCTGTCAAAACACGCAACATCCTTCGGCCGGCCCTCGAGGGACCGGGACCGGGACTCGAGTGCTCCTTCCAGTTAAAAACAAATGAGCACATTGATTGAGTAATAAGCTGGAAACGGGCTCGAGTTTGTTTGGGTTTCCGTCCGAGGGTTCAATTACACAGCTCTCCGATTTCCCCGTAGGTGCCACTTGTTTTCCCGCATTTGACAACTCAATTGCAAAGTGCTTCGCATTAATTCGACCCGATCCCGATCCCGATCCCAATACCGATACCGATCGGGCCAACTGCTGTTCGGTTTTTTGGCTACAAAACGGCCCATAAATCAGCTCGGAAATCGGTAGTGTGGCGCCAGTCTAATTTTCACAAATTTTTCAAGTGTCACATTTATGTAAATAGAGCACTTGTGAAGAGTTCTCGACTTGAGGGAGATGGTCAGTAGATACCAAAGTTGCTGGTCTTTATTTCTGCTGCATAATCCAATGAAAATATCTTCTTTGCAATGCTTAACTAGTTCTGGGAAATACTATTATTTGGGGTATTGAGAACTACAAGAATTTGTTGAGTTAAATGGTCTTCTTTAGGCCTGGAAAGTTTATAGTATGTTTGTACCTGTTTTTATTTAAACAAACCGAGTGCATTCGACTCACTTTATTGTAATTAAGATACTCTTATGTAGCATTTAAATAAAACCTAATACATTTAATGACTTGGTTGATTTTTAATTATTGTTTCAGAAAATAAAGCAGCTTTAATTACTCGGTTTCTATGATCAAAATAGATTTATTGGGAGAGTATAACATTTATAATTTTCTTTTGACATTATGCGAATCTATTTTATTATACTACCAACCAAAACTCACCTTTATTTTAACTGCACTTCGTTGGTATTTATGCCGCCTGCTCAAATATTCTTGTAGGGCTTCGCTGACATCTAAACCCTTTTGGTGGGCCCAGGATCTCCGCCCCTGGCTCCTGCTCCCCTCCAATCCCCCCTTCATTAGCCGAGTGACGCAGCAAACAGCCCAAATACAATATTATTTTACATGGCCAAACAATGCGACGACGCCACTCGAGTTCCCCCCCAACTTTTCAGGTAAACACGCGGCGCGCGAAGGTGTAAAAGTCAAAACAATGACAAGAAAATTAGCTATAAATGTTGGCCCCTTTTTTCGTATTTTTTTAACAAGCGGCTGCCAAACGAGCCAACAAAAAACAACAAAAAAAGAGGAGGAAACGGTGAAAAAGGGGGGAAGACCCAGCGCAAAACGGTTGGCAAGTCGATAAATAAACAAGTGACTGAGCGCGGAAAAGCTGGGGCCAGGGGGTTGGCAGAGCACACAGAAGGCTGATTAATACGGGGCCAAAGGTCGGGTTAGCTCTGACAATAAACAATATTTAATTTTACACATGTATGTTGTACGCTGATGGCGTTCGGAGGGATCAAAATCAGAATCCGGGGCCTATCAGGCAGCATGATTAAGCTACATTAATATATTTGTATTTGTATATATTTTTAGGAAATAAATGGAGACCCAAGGAAACTGGCATGCGGCTGATCCTTAAATAAAAATTAGTAGTAAATGTTTTAAAAGTGTTTTCAGGTACGTAAATCCCCTGCAGATTTGATATAAATATTTATAACTTAAGGCGAATAAAACAGCCCTGGAAATGGTGTTGAATACACAGAGATAATAGGTTCATGTGGAGTTTAATTTGAAAAACAATTTCCAATTCATTTAAAATTCCCCCACAATTTATATTTAGTTTAATATCGAAAGCAACTATTATTATTTGGAAAAACAATTTCTATTTTTCGTTAGCTCCTTTAATTTCATTTTGTGTATTGAACTTTTGAGCAGAGAATCGATCCGGCGACTCGAGCCAACCGAACCGCTCACCGCCCACCGCCGGAAAGGTCAAAGTTTGCTCACTGCCCAAATCCGGGTTTATTTTTTCGTTTGTTTTTCCGAGCTGCGCTAATGCTAACAATGTTAATTAGCGACTCCCGCCTTTTGTTTTAATTGTGAGCGCGCGGCACAGAGATTTTCCGCGGGGATGCTGAACGGGAGCTGCGAGGAGGAGGACCAGTGACGAGGTACGATGGATGGAGGACGGAGGACGGAGGACGAAGGACCAAGGATGAGGGTTAGTTGCTGGCGGCCAAGTTAATTGCATTTCTCGCGGAAGAATGCCTTTGGCCTCCGGCGCCGCCCGCTGCGTCAACTGGCAACTGTTGTTGGCACAACACAAATCATAGGGATACATAGGGATATATGGTAGTGGTCCTGCTCCTGGTCTCGGTCCCGGCAAGGATCTCTAATAAGGTTAGCACTTCACTGGAGAACTATGCCGGCGCAAAAAGGGGTGAGGCGCTGTGAATTCGATTAAAATTACATTTTTCACAGCAAGGAACAGGACACGCAGCGTGAATCCTTTTGATTGTTGCTCGCATTTGCAACTTGTGCAACGCATTTAATTTTATTTCATTTCATTCGACGAGCTTCAGTCGCCAATCGCCCCGCGAGCTCCGCTTTTTTCGTGCCCTCTGCCTTTGTGTACCCATTTGACAACCCTTCGCAGGACGTCCCGCGCCACAGGACACTCGCTTCCAGTCACTCGCCCCGGCTCTGGCGAGGATCGGGGCGGCAGGGACAGCAGGGACCGGCAGGGAGAGCAAAGGCAGCCGGGGATCGGGGATCGGGGCAGGAAGCAAAGCCGGCCACGTTGTGGGCTCACGTACCCGGCCACAAGCGAGGTCTACCAGAGCAACCCCGAAGTCAGAGCAGTCATCCTGCACTGAGCGAAAGAGTGGGTGGAAAAAATGGGCATTGGAAATTAAGAGATGGAAATTAGAAATAAGACTGGAAGTTATTACATGTAGTATAATTATGCAAAATATAATGAAATAATCAGAACTTCTCTGGTTAACTTAATAGGCGCAAAAAAGAAACAGTTTTAGAAGAGATTTTTGAATAAGGTTTAATGTTTCTTGCTTTATATATTTATTTATATATATTTAATTCACTACAGTAGCAGGCATAACTTTTCATTAACAATTGCAATAAGAAAAGTACGTATATATATTTAACTTAACATCTGAGGGAATTCACATTAATCTTTGGTTAAGAGAACAATTTAGATTTTGTAAAAACTTTTTTTACTTACTCTTATACTCTTTACATTTTATATGTTATATTTATTTATTTACTAATCTATGTATATTCATATTAATAATAATACTAAATTATTTAAATTCATACAAATAACAATATTGTGTAAATATTTTCATTAGATTTTCCTTAGATTTATATATCTGTCTGAGATTTTATTTGACAGTTTCAACAATTCTTCTGACATTTTGCTGGCTTATTCCAGCAAAGTGAAGACTCTTTTCTGACAGTGCACCGAGTCGTCCTCGGAGTCGTCGCCTTGCTGTGTGTCGTCGTCATCAAAAAGGACACTTGACGAGTACAACAAAAGCCGATGTTGTGCTGCCACCGTTTGCTATTTTATTTCTATTCGCCTCATTCATTTATTTGCAGCTTTTAGCGCTGCCTTTTGTCCGTGTCGCTGCTGTCGCCGTCTCTTTCTGTTGCCTGCAGGCGCTCTCTTTCGCGCCGAGTGAATGGGCGAGTGAATGAGCTCCTCGCATAACGCTCGGCCGCTGTGCGCCTGATTATCCTTTCAATTAAATTGTAGCGTAACATTTTCCACCTCGCCGAGTCCTGCCGAAGGAGGCGGGAAGTGTAAGTGGAACAACTGCCCTTTTCCAAGTGTGAATGCAACCGAATGTGAGTGTGAGTGTGAATGTGAATGTGAATATGAATGTGAATATGAGTGAATGCACGAGTGACTGCCTGGCTGAGTGCGGCTGTTGATTTTGCTAATGGCCCCAGGACCTTCGACCTAAGCCGGAAATTCGGGTCATAAGTTACACGAGTTGCTGAGAGGCTCTCAGGCTTGAGATTCCCTAAACTCAAGTTAGAGGTTGAAGTCCTTCCAGGGAAAGCGCAATGAAGGACTTCATCTTAGAAGGATTGTTTTGTTTGGCAGCCTAAATAATATAAAAACAATATCTTATGTATAAGAAGAGATATGTAACAGAACTAGGAACTAAGAATTAAATATTCTATTCTCTATTAAAATATGGTATTCCAGTAGTTATCCTTATGCCGAATTCCGAATTTTCTGGCACAACTTGGGTCCTGCTTTCTGTCATCATTCAGTTAGAATACATTTCACTCAATCTGGGGCTCAGCTGTGAATGCGATTCTAATGCCGATTCCGATTCCGATTCCAATTCCAAATCCAATTCCTAGCCAGGAGCCCGACCTGGGGCTAAATGGGATTTTATTCGGGCAGCGCTGCATAATAGATGATATGATATAATATGATTTGCCTACACAAAACGAAAATCAACGCGCCCCAGGCCCGGCCCCACCTCCATGGATCCGCACGACAATCAACTTGTTCATAATACATGAGTTTTTGAGCTGGAGAGTTTCTGTTTCTGTTGCTGTTGCTGTTACTGTATTTTTATTTCATTTTTTTTTATTTATTTGAAATTTTGCAGCGGCGGGGGCTGGGCTGGTGTCGGCAATCAGTCAAATGTAATAATAAATAAATAAATAAATCGGGAGCGGGGCGCGGGCGCGGGCGCAGCAACAACCCGGCACTCGGTGTTAATGGCAACACAAAAGGAGCAGTCCGGATTAGAAATCACAAATGGAGAATCGAAATAAAAAGCGGCCAGGCTCGACGGCCAGAAATTTGATTGTATTTATTTATTCCTCCGTTTTTTTTATTGGCCTCTGCTGATCCCCGGGCAACTCTTTTTCGGCACTCTGAAGCAATGGCAAATTATTATTTATCAGGAGCTAAGCCCGAACAGCTGTTACAGGGGCAGGCATCGAGCTGGGGATTAATGGCGGATGGAGCTAAAATTCATTTACATAGATTTAATGATGAGAATTTAGAGCTGAATAAGGTTTTCATATAAGAGAATTAACTAAGGGAGAGTGTTTCTGTGTATGTCGCATTCTGTTAGCTTTTTGGTTTGATTCTACTTAGATGCTTGTTAATTAACATCCAATTCCCATTAAACTTTAACCATTTAAATCCAAACTCAATGTTAGTTTTTTTCCTGGCGTCATTTCAGTTGAGTTGGCAAATTGCTGAGTGTCCTGTCCGCATGCCAAAACGTTCGAGGACCTCATTTGGTAGTTGCAAAATGCCAAAGAGGTTGGCAAATACTGCCGACTGGCGGCAGCTAACTAATGAAAGGCAGCAGAGCCACCGCAGATGCCCCACTGTACTCGTTCCTTTTTTCGCGCAGCAGCAGCAACTTTGCATTGATTTGACAGCCAAACAGGCAAATAAACAGGCTGGCAAACAAGCGCGCGGGCGAGTCAACAAAAGGCGCTGCATTCGACACTTTTTTCCGAGTGTGCTTTTCCGCTTAGCATAAAAAACAAGGAAAACTGAAACGAAAATTCCAAAAAAAAATTAAAAACGTTGCCAGGGTAACCCTCCTCCTGTTGAACCTGAAAGGTAGGCCTATCCCGGCCGGATCTACGGGTCGGCTGGCCGCCTTTGTCATGCGATATGCGATTTGCGATTTGCTGCTTGCTCCCATTGCCTCTCGCCTCCGGAATTCAATCAGCGGCAATTACGTCGCATGAAAGTCGTATCATCCTTTCGGATCTGCGAAACCGAGAGCCCCGATCGCTGAGGGTCAGGAGGAAGTTGCCGCCGAATGGGATCTCCACTCCCAGCGAGAGAGATGGCTATCGCCGGCCTCTGTGTCCATGGATTGCGATTTGTGATTTGCTATTTGCTATTACGTTGCATTGCCTAATATGGCGAGTGTCGGGTGTTGGGCCAAAAGGCCGGTTGTCGCAGCCGGATGGCACCTGAGTGATGGCAGCGACTCAAGCAGCAGGTAAGCAAAGGTGCGCATTTCGGATTTCTTATCTGAACTCTCAGCCGCCATATGACCAGGCTAAAAACCTAAATTCAAGGTGAATATAAAATAATAATAATAATAAAGTAACTTAAACACTAAGCATGCAAGTGAACATTTTGCTGCTTTGAAATAAATGCAGCGATCTGTTTCGGTCAAATGAAGAGCATTTGTATGTAAAACAAGAGTGTTTGTTGATTTTCCTTGACTTACTTGATTTTCTTAAATATACATTGAACCACCTATAGCCCGTTATAACCTAAGTAATATTAATTAAATGTTCATAAAATATAAACACTTTTTTAAATCGTTATATGTTAAAAAACCAAAGAAGGTTTCAATCTAAACATGCGATAGGTCAACCTTTATGGTAAAAGTAAAAGAGTAGTTTTCTATACCCTTGCAGGGTATTATAATTTTAGTCAGCAGTTTGCAAAGCAGTTAATGAGTTATAAACGTTAATAAAGCTCCTATTTAAACAGTTTATCAAAATGTATGACATTCCTTACTATTTTTTTTAATAGCCAAGTTATAAACACTTGAATTAACCTCTCTGGGGTTTCTCACTTATACTCATGGCAGAAATGCATTTAAGCATTTTCAGGATAAATTCATCAACTGCTCGGGCTCGAAAGAAGATTAGCAGCAGAGGAAGGATTAACTTTGCTGCAAACTCTTCCAATGACGTTAGTGCCTTCCTGTATTTTGTGCACCGCGAAAGTATGCAATGAAGAATAATACGCCAGAGTTACCGAATCGTCAGGCCAAATAATGGTGCATCTCTTGGCCTGAACTAATTACAAACAAGAGGAAGTGGCAATTCATGGCATACTTTTGCGCTGAGTCCCTGAAAATTACGTATACGCGTGAAATTAATATTTAAAATGTGAAAAATCTAGTTTACTGCCAAAAATAAATATTTATTAAAATCTTAAAAATCGCTCTCACCTTGAAGGGTTTTTTTTGTGGCAATCAAAGTTTTTGGGTGAGTTTTCTCAGTTTAGCGGCGTATTTACAGGCAAAGGAGTTATTTCCGACCCTATAAACCATATATATTCTTGATCAGCATCATCAGCCGAATCGATCTAGCCATGTCCGGGAAGAAAAAAAATTGGACCGATTTTTTTCAAAAATTGGCAAAAAATTAAATTTAAAGAAAATTAAAAATTTAAAGGCAGAAATGTTCTCCTACAAAAACCAAGAAGAAAAAACCAAACCAGACTGAAATCGGATGAGTTTAAGCCAAGTTATGATTAAGAAACCCTATAAAAAGTTGGTGATTTTTAAGCCAAAATGAACCCAATTTTTTCAAGAAAATGTAAGGGGTTACATCGTCAAAATTGTCAAAAATTGGCAAATTGCCATTTTTTCCCAATATTGCAACACAACTAGATGCGCATCTCTGGTGGCTGGTAACATTTTGAGCAATTTTTGAAAATTTTGACGATGTGACCCCTTTAGTTTTTTTTGTCTCAAGGATCGCGAATTTCTTCAGTGGTTTTTTGATCGTAACTTGGCTTAAACTCAACCGATTTCAGTCTGGTTTGGTTTTTTCTTCTTAGTTTTTAATGGAGAACATTTCTGCATTTAAAACTA
>VNJV01012880.1:0-13331 GCA_008042635.1 Drosophila nikananu
CTGATTTTAAATAAATAATAACTATAAAATTGAACCAAATCTTTGCTATTTAATGAGTATTAATTTGCTTTCTTTCATTTATATTGAATTTAAGGTGGCATGGTCTAAACCATCTTTATGATGTTTTGTTTGGCAATTAATTTAGCAATTTAAACCTGGAAGCTAGAGATCGACATCGATCAAGTAAACTTGCAATGGCCGGGTATTCATTGGTCGGGACAGTTAGTTCCACTTTATTTTCCTTTTTTTATTAACTTGCACGTTTGAACTTATAGTAAAGTTTTGCCTTCAATGTATTCAGCTGTCGATTCTCCGCTGTTTCGGTGTGTTCTTTATTTTTTCTGATCCTGTGTGTGTGAGTGTGTGTCGCTGACGATGGCGGCACCCAAAGCGCTCATAAATCAAAAAAAGCTGTTGTTTGCTTGCAGGCAGCAAACCTCCAGCATCTTTCACTCCCATCGCCCATCGCCCACCCACTGTTCCTCTGCCTCGTCCGGTAACGCGCTCCTTTGTGTGTTTGTGTGATGTGTGTATAAATCACAAAGCATGTCCTTTGCCAATACAAACACAATTGAGCATGCATATGCAACAGCAGCCGGCAGGAGGAGGGATAAAGAAGGAGAGGGAACAAAAAAGTAGTCAAAGAAATTGCGTTAAAAAATTTGATTAAAAAGTTTGTCGCCGCCGATGGGTGTGTTGGCCTGTACGTGAGCGGCGGCGGCCCCTGTGTGTGTAACTGTCACAGACACACACTCACCCGACACCCGTCCGGCCATTGTGCTTATCGATACGCGGCCATTGCCATTCGGACACCGAGTTCCCCCGCCCCGGGGCCATGTTATAAATCTTTCAAAAGCCAAACAAACCGGGCAAGAATTCAATTTTACAAACTGACAACTGAGACAGGGCACAGACCGCAAAAGAAACTCGCCAAACAAGGTGCAGATTAAGGTTCGGATTCACCTCAAGGTGGTGCCACACTTCGTTATGGAAAGTATTTAGATTAAATAAATTCCATACAATATTTCCCTTAATTAATATTAAATTTGGCTTAAAAAAGCTTTATAGTTCAGAAAATATTTGATAAAGCTAAAGCTAAACATTTGTTTTTAATAATAAAAATGAAATAAATTTCTAAAAAAAGAGTGGATATGCCTAAGAACAATTATACAATTAAATCTCCTAAATAATAATTTTATTTTAAAGTATATTAAAATAATGTGATAAAGTAAGTGTCTCTGCTTGTAAAGTTAGCCTTGCCTTAGAAGATTTTTGTTTATTGTTTCATGTGTATTACTCCCCTAAGAATAAGCTACAAATTGTATTAAATAAGTGTTTATAATTAGTCAAGCGGCGTTTGTCAAAAAGCTTGTCAATTGCAAGTGTTTTTCGTGTGTTTTCTGTGGCCCGCTAATTGGGCTGGAAATGTTGGAAAAGTTTGGCCAAAACTCACTCCCACACACACACACCTGGACTCTCATTCGCACACAACTCAAGCTGCGCTGGCCGTGTCACACCTGTCGTATGCGCAATTAAAAGTTTGCTTTCACTTCGATGTCCTTTTTTTGGTTTTCTCTTTTTTTTTGCCCCACTGTCGAAATGTAATTGTCATTTTATATAGGAAACGTAGAATTTTAGCCACGATCTGTCCTTGAGCTCATTTACGTGTGTTTGAGCTTCGTCGTCCTCCTTTTTTTTTGTCTTGCCAGTTGCCCTAATGAAATTAGCATTGTTAGAAGGCCAAAAAGGCGAGGTGAAGGAAAACCAACAGTTTTCGTATCCATTGCAACAAGTTCAAGAATCTACACACACACGAGATTGTGGCGTATGCTGCGCTAACAAGCATTTTCCTACTCATATCCACAAAGGAAATAGGTTTTCCGTTGCATTTGTTACAAAAAAGAGCACACACAGTGGAGCCGAGGCAAAGAGAATGGGGAAAAGCAAACTAAAGGCGGGCGGGAAAAATGGCTTTGTGTTGCAGCAGTTCCAAAAACCAAAAGCTTAGGCTGCCAAATGTAAAAAAGAAAATCACGTCGCAACCTTGCAACACAGCCACAGAAAAAATGCGTAACAATGGCGGCAAAGTTAAATGTCAGCCGGGAAGCATGCAATGCCAAATGGCAGCCGCCGCCCCATTGGAGAAAAGGAAATCATGCAGGGAAAATGGGCAGAAGCTTACTTCAGCCTCTGCGGCTGGCTTGTGCTCGCTCTCAGCTCTCGGCTTAGCTGGCAAAAGTTGTATGGCTAACTTTTAAGCCTGACTATGTGTGAAGCCTTGGCCAAACGAGGCTAGAAGCGAGTTTCACCCGTAGAAAAGGTGTGTGGGCAGAATGGAGCACAAGTTTGCCAGAAAGTGAGACGAAATAATAATCGATGATGCAGTTAGGGAGCTTGAAAAACAAATTTGATAGAAATAATTATACGAAAATAATATAGAACCATTTTTGATTAAACTTGGTTGAATATCCTTACTAAGGACTCTTAGCACAATTAAAATAATTACGCATTCAACCCACAACTGTGGAGAAATGATATCCTGAAGGACTCCACACGTTCTGAACTGTTTTCCCAGGCAATCATATGAATTTTCACCGACGCCCGTTGTGTGTCCTTGGCTGAGATTGCGTGACATGCAAATAAATTTGCGAATCCGTCAACGGTTTGAGCCCCAACTTGTCGCGCCTAGGTGAGAGCTTCCTCCAAGGCGAGTGTTGTAATTGAAATCGCATCGAGACGTGAAATGAAACGTAAAGTCATCGAATCAATTGAAATGAAAATTAAATTAAATGCATGCGCTCATACATGTATTCATATGCCAGAGACTCAGACGCACACACCGGCACGAGCACTCACATATCGACGCGAACTCGAATCTTAATTAAACACGGATACGCACATTGAGTTCCTTGAAAGGCAAAAGCAATCGCCTGACTTTTCTGTCTGTGTGCGAGAAAATTGGGGTGGTGGGTGCGTCGCTCCTGCGATTTTCCCTTTCAGACGAAAACACTCTTTTCACCCATACGTATGCATGAACAAAGTACACTGGGTATATTCATAAAATCTGAGAATAAAGCCAGGCGACAGCTATTTCAGGTAATAGATTAAACAGTCTATAATATTTTTGTATTTATATAGAATTAAGCTCAATCTAATTCTATTAAAATTATTATTAGTTATTAAAAAAAGAACTTCAAGCAATTTATAAGAGAATTCGTATAACTTAAAGGAAAACACTTTGTTTTTGTTTATATAAAATTAATTTTTCTAAAATATATATTAAAGAAAGCCTAAATATTTCATTGTGAAACTTTCGTCGCCTGTTCATTATCATTACGTTCAGTAAACGTATATAGGCTTAATGACTCCTTGGCATGCTCTTTCGCACACACAAAGTTTCAGTACTCGAAACAACTTCTCCTGGCACTGGCCAAGGCCAACTTTATTCAGCTTCCTTTAGGCCTTAATTAAGTTTACAATTCTAGTGCTTCGATTATTTTTAATTTCATCAACTTGCCCTTTGACCGCATTCGCTTCTGTGCCCTGACGATACTTATTTCGGCTTGTGTATGCGTTTGATTTATGAAATGTTTTCCCAGCAAATGATTGATTGATTGATTGATCGATGGGCGAAAGAGTGACTGAGTGCATGTCTTTGATGTGTGGCAAAGAATAAATTTCGGCTTTTGACGAAAGCAACGATAACAGATGCTAATTGAGCGTGAAGTTTTGCCAGCTTTCCGGACTCGGAAATTCATGCAAGCAGAGCCGTAAATGAACATGAAATGTGTCAAGCGGGCAAAGGAAAGCAAACCGCAGCCAAACCACCAAACTCGAATGAATTTTATTAAATTGAAATGATTTCCAGAGAGTGTGTATAGACGGTCCTGAATGCCAGTGCCTGAGTGTTAAGGTTGCTTTGTTGTGTGCGACGTATTTATTTAGGCAAATGATTGCAAAGAGCTGCAAATGAAATTTCAGTGGTTGAAGAAATGCTTTTACTGTTCCGCCTCGTTTCCAACTCCCATTGGCAGTGAGTGAAACGGGGAAAGGAAATAAAATAACCGGAGGTGGATTAACTGCGAGCGGAAGGTAACTGCAAAGAAATCCAATAAAGTCGCCTGGCCATCAGCAAATCGAATTGTAGCTCATCCAATCGTTGCATAAATTTATGCCATATGCACAGGATGCTAATTTTGCCTTCCAGTCCCTGGTCAGGTAATACCATTAAGGTGCCAATCGCATTTCGCACTTCACTTGTAGGGGAATCACTAAAATGTGCATGTCCTGCTTCCGCAATTGATTTGAATTTGTATTTGATTGTATCTCTTAAAAAAAAGTATAATTTATCCACCAGATTTGTTTGTGCATAATTTAAATATTTGTGAATATTACAAGTATACCAAAGGAGGTTTTGATTGATAGCTTCAGTCCTAAAATAATAAACATCAATATAACTAATGTGCTTTTCTATATTTTTCTTTTGAGCCGTTGACACTTGATCAACTCGAACTCTGAACTTTTACGTCGTGTGCATTTTTTTGTCTTAAGATGTACGCAAGGTAAGTGGTTAGTGTGTTTAAGTTCGTCCTAAAGCCGTACATTTTCCGGACAGCCGCCTCTTGGCTAGAAGTGTGAACCAGAGGACTCCGCTACTGAGGCAGCTGCTCAGCCAAAAACCGTTTGCACGGATGAGAGTCCTTCCGCTGGAGGGGACAACACGTTGGTTTGCTGCCAAAGAAGTCAAGGATGCAAAGGATGTCAAGGATAGCAAGGAGAGCGGACCCACGACTATTGGGCCGGATGGAAATGTTCTAATACCGCCGGTCACCCTGAAAATCATACCCTTCCGGCCGGCCCCCGATTTGTCCTACGACGATCGCAATATGCTGCTAGGGCGCGAACTTTCGCCCCACCTGACCATCTACAAGATACAGCTCACTTCGTTGCTCTCCATCTGCCTGCGAATGAGCGGTTTCGTCCTGGCTATATTCGTTTGGGCCCTGGGCATCTCCGGACTCTGCATGCAGGGAGACATGGAGGGATTTGTGAAGAAGGCCGAGGATTGCGACTGTCCTGGAGTTATAACGGCCGCGAAGGTTTTGCTGGTGGTGCCTTTTGCCTACCACGCGGTCGCCGGCACCCGGCACATGCTCTGGTATCTGAACACGTTCTTGACGATCCCGGAGATCTACGCCACAGGATATGTGGCTGTGGCCCTGGCTGTTGCCTTGGCTGCTGGTTTGCTATTCATCGACGTTGGGCAGAAGACCAAGGAGCAGGTGGACCTCTCCAAGCCGCCGCCGAAGGAAAAAAAGGAGAAACCGAAGATGGAGCAAAAGAAGGATGAGAAGAAGGATGCCAAGGCTGATTCAAAAGCTAAAGCTCAGAAAGGAGATGAGGGCAAGCATTAATCTCAAAAGATTTATTTTACATGGTAGAAGTATCTTTAACTTTAAAATTTGAATGTGTTAAATAAACCAGGCTGTAATTAGTTGAACTGAAAACTAGCGTCATTTAAGGCTGATAATCAATTACATTAAAGCCACTTAAGACACTTTCTAGTGTTAAGTGTCAACACAAAGTTACTTTCAAAATCAAGCAGAACCAATCGAGTGAAGTATTAAGAAATTAACCCAGGCAGAAAGTTGTTTCGACCACGCCAACTTCAAGTCAAAGATGGTAATTAGAGTCCAAGGAAACTTGGTCGGGCCTCAGGGAAAATATGAAAATGTGTTGAGGTGTATGTCTATATATGCATTTGCAATCAACAAATTATTACACTTGAATTAAAGGGCTAAGTGTAGCTTCTGTTTAATGTTGTTATCTAATGTCTGTTTCATGTTAAATTAATTTCAAATAAAACAAAAAAAAAAATATATACGTATGTTATTTTTCGATCAAATGAAAAGAATTTAATTTAGTAAGCTCCGAAATTTCTGTTTACAAATAAAAGCCAAACAAAATATATGTCCCATGCTGTCAAAGAAATGCAGATATTTTTATTCATTCCCGTTTCTATTCGGTCGGCTATGGATATAAGATAGCCATCTATTTTCTCTCATTTAATATAAAAACGAGTTTTATGTAATTAGCAGTATGTTGGCAAAAAGGTTATTTTTCGTTCAAATGAAAAGAATTTTATTCAGAATACTAGTAGGAGTCATCAATTTCAAATAAAACCAAATCAAAATACATGTCCCCTGCTGTCAAACAAATGCTGATATTTTTTATACATTTCCGTTTTAATTCAGTCTGCGTTGGGTAATAGATACTGATCTGTTTTCTCAGGTTTAAAATATAATTGGACGTGGCTTATGTAGGCAAATGTTTCCTTTTTTTTAATCAAATCAAAGGATTTTATTAACCAATCGAAGAACTTTTTGTTTAAAGATAAACTATTGGCAGGTATTAAACAATAAGAAATCTGTCACGAACAGTTTGCCTATCTAAAATTTAAGAAATATAAAATCCTGTCAGTGCAGCTGGCCTTCTAGTGGGGGACACGCCCATAGGTATTTTTCTACTCCACTTGGCTGTGGTTGGCCTGTGTGCGTGCAACAATTGTGCGGCCTGTGCGACTTGGCCAACTTTCAGGCCAAACTGCACGCAATGCAGCCGCAGCCGGTTGAATGAGTTCAAGGCTTTTTTGGGGGTTTCCCCTTTAATTATGAACCACTCAACGCCAGTCAAGTGTGGCTGTTGCCATTATTTTGGCTCTGGCTCCGGTATTTCTCCAGCTGCCGCTGCCCGCACTTGCCCTTGAGTTCAAATGGGTGAAAGTTTTAGTTGTGTTGTTTCACTTTCTGTTGCGCCCCTCTTCACCGAGCCCTGCCGTCCGTTTTTGTTTCATTTAAGTTGAGGGACAGAGGGACAGAGGGATAGTGGGTCTCACCGAATGCGCTGCTTGGGTCGAGCTGGGAAATCTATGCTAGACAGGCCTCATTATGCTGCTAATGGCTTGGCTCAAACTTTTACAGGTAATTATCGACACTTTGCAGGGCATTTGCTGCTTGATCGTTGTTCTTGTTCTTGTTGCCACTGAGGTTTCCATTTGGCGCTGCAGTTGAAAAGTTAAGCACCGCATTCGGGGGGTAGCAGGGTCCTTACCAATTTGCGGAAGATATGGCACAACAGTTTCAGCTTTTTCTGACTTGGCTTTTCGGGTAATTAAGTGTGTGCCAAAAATGAGCATAAAGCGTTGCTAACACGGCGTATGCTTGATATTGTGTCCGCAGGGAAGCAGACCACTTGAACTCGCTCAACTGTAAAATGAGTTATAGAAAGTTTAGTTTGGACCACAGTCTGTTCCCAGGGGTTATGATTATAAGTTGGAGTGTGAAAAAGTGTGACATTTAATTGCTTTAAGCACTTTGAATGACTTTCTATAACGCAATGCACGATGACCATGCATTCTTTTTATATTTTTAGTTGGGTTTATTACATATTATTAACCACTGATATTTAAAAATGATTTATTGTGAATCTGATCAAATGCCACTATAAAGTTAAATCTAATCATTAAGTACTAAACTATACTTACTAACTGGTAATTGACTTATTATAAATACCCAAGGCGTTTTGAGCATCGTATATATACAATTTAATTAAATATCCTCGCAATCTTTAATTACCTTTGTTAAAAGCTCGAACGAGCGCCATTCATGTTTCCTCGTTCACGACTCAATGAGTCCTGCCCCCAACCTGCCTCCCTTTTTGGCAATCGAAATACCTTCGGACTCATAGAGTCTACTAAATTTTTATGCGTGTCGCTAAAGTGCTGAGCAAATAGCCAGGCAGCGATTTTAATTGAAAAATATTTACCCACACTAAGCTCGCCAGCATGCTTGACATTTTGACGCGGAACTGAATGACCCCACACCCCGCATTCCGTTAGGTATTTCGATGCCATTACACTGAGAGCGTTATTCTGAGTGAAATAAGTACCTACATTTATTTTAATACTTATTAAATATCCATGATAAAGTCTAATTTATCGTTGCTTAAAGCCCAAACAGCATGTGTTTCATATCTTCTAAAGCTTAGCTTTATAACCCAAAGAGAATAACATTATTTTGTCAGTGTGAATTTCAGTTTAATTAGAGTTCGGCGGGTTGGCTACTTTTTGCTACTGTGTAAACTTCAATTAATATGCGAATGAAATCCGCTTAAACAAAAGGCGAAGGCAGAAGCGAAATCGGGAGGAAAATGATGCCAATCAAGGACCTCCCACACCGCGTGCCGCCGACCCGAGTGATTTGCGACATTTTGTCATTTTCGCTGATGCAAAGCCGACACTCGAACTCGGCGGGTGAGAGGAGCGAAGAACGCTCAAGTACACTAATTAAGATCAAACGTTTTGGGGGTCCAAATGAGATTCCATCGCCGAGCCGAGGGCCAGAAACTACCCTCCGAATAGGGCCATTGTTGTATGTATATTCATATTAAAATCACATAATGAAGTGTCAGCGAAAACGAAGAGCTCCATTGCCATCGCCGCCACTTGCCCTTCTCCCGTCGGCCCTCTCCAATCAAAGATTAACGTCAAAACTTAGGATGCGAGTGTTCAATCAAAACCCTGGAGTGCCAGTCATCCCCCGGACCCCCATTGTTGGCCCAGTTTGTAATTTATTTGGCCGCAGGCGGCCATCAAAAGGTAAGAAGTGTCTTTAAGTGGTTGCCTTGGCTCGACTCCACTCATTTGGGCTCATCCCGGGGATTAGAGAGGGGCTGTCGGGGCGGAGCGGGTCGTCCCGGTAATTAATGAAAAGTAGGCATCGGGACAGTTGAGGGTAACTAATTAAAGCTCCTTAATAAAGTTAATGGATTTCACAAAGACAGTGGCCGAGGGTCCAATGAGCTGCGAGCTCTTTTCCCTATTTATAGCCTCACTTATTCTTCTACTGCTTCGCTAATGCCTTTGTTCCCTCGTTTTTTCGCTCGTTACGTTTTACTTTTTTTTTTTTATTATTTTCTTAATAATTTTGCATTTGGATTAAATGAGGTGCGGCTTGGCAGAGAGACATCTAATGCCCTTGTCAAGGGTATTTGATGCACGAGCAGAATATTAACGACAGAGAAACAAAAATTACAATTATAACGAAATATTTTCTGTTTGCAGAAATTAATTAATAGAGATAATATTTAAATGGATGCAAGCTAGAAGCACGTATTTAGCTTGAGTCTTATGGGTTTCCTTTACCACTGTTTGAATCTAACAGACTGCTAATACATTTTTCAATTAAGCTTTCTTCCTTAATTAATTAAATTGACTTTCAACGTTGATTTTACTATATTTTACTGTATTTTTTTTTACTTGTATCAGTTTTGACGCTCTATTAAATATTTATTGCAGAAGTGTTGTTTACCATTTGCAAAATTCACAGAACCCAAGAACCAAATTGTTGACTTTTCGCAACGCCAGAATGTCAGCTTTAGTTTCAGTTGCAGTTTGAGCATTTTCTAACCTTCACAAAGTATCAGCAATATGTGGAAAATTATATTCATTTTGACTGCCCTGCTGTACTCCTATTTTTCTACAGTTTTTTTTTTTATCTAAACCGTGTTTATGACACATTCATTCAGGAGCTAGAGGGAGAAAAGTACATTGAAACCTATTGGTAACAGGAAAATTGAGTAAAATTCAAATACTTAATGCTCAGAGAAAAAATCGATTAACAAAATATAAATATGTTTTAACATAAATAAGCATAGGACAATTCTTTGATAATTCCTTTGCATTTGTTATAGAATTTTTAATATGGTTTTTTAATATGGTACGCTGTTTTTACTTTTTGTGAACTTGTTAACTTACAAAATAATTTTATTCCCTATTTTATTTATTGTTCTTTGTTTCTCTTCTAAATCTTTTTATATTTTCTGCAGCGTATGGGTATGTGTCTGATTTTCCATCGTAAATGGTGAGGGTTTCAGCTGAAAATTTAAACGTACATAAATATATGAAAAGTTAATTTGAAAAAATCTCTTTTGACAGCGAACAGCAACAGCCAAGGATGCGAGGTGTTGTTACAGCTCCCTGCTCTGTTCTATTTGCTGCCCCTGCTGCTTTTGGTCCCGAGTCGCAAGTCAGTCACTTGCAGGATGCTGTCGACCTGCAGCTACACGCCAGTACACTGAGAATAATATTTAAAAATTATAAAAGAATAATTTGTTTAACTGTAGTATAAGTAAGTAACAGCTGGAGTATTTATTTAGCAAATTTATTGAAAGAAATTTTACTATTTTGAACATTTGCTGCTTAATACAAAATATTAGTTTGTTAGTATTTAAGAACAAATTTTCTTTTAATAACTGTTATTAAATCTATTACCTATTATCTATTATAATTGTGACTACTCGAGGGTATGGGTAAGTAACTATATCTATCTGGCTTGTTTGTTTCACAATTTAATGAACTATTTTTCTTTTAAGTAACGTGTATTTTTCTGTGTGTACGAAACACATCAACACAAAACACTCTCACACACACACTCGCGCTGTAAACGATGAAAAATGTGCAAAAGCGAAAATATACGCGCTTCTTTAGTCCTCCGAGGAAAAGGAAAAGGGAGCTGGTCCTGCTGTTCCTGTTCCTGTTCCTGTTCCCGTTCCTGCTGTTTATATAGCCTGGTCTACGTGTATAAATAACGGTAACATTTTAAATCAGTCTAGTGACTGCAGGAAAGCGCCAAAGCGAAAAGCTCAAACCGGTGCCAGCATCTGACAAGCGTCGGCCCTAGAAGCATCCACAACCCAATCTTGGCATCCCCAGGAACCATTTCCTATTCTGGTCTCTCGCTGACATTGATGTGCATGTTTTTGCGAGTGTGTGTGTTGTGAGTGTGCGTAACCGCAAAAATTTCATCCTTCATACATTTCCGAGTGTGTGTGTGTGTGTGAGAGAGCTGGACCTGCCCCTGTTCCCCCTTGGCGTTCACGACCATGTCCACTTCGTGTCTCCTTGTCGCTGTCTCGTTCACCAACTCTTTCGCTCCCTTTCATCCTTCAGCTCTGACACTCTTTTCACTTTTTCGTTGTTGTTGTTTTTCTGTCTTTTTTTTTTTTTGCTTGCTCCTTCATATTTTCTGCAAAATTTATGTAATTTTAACCCATTTTTTTGGGCACCCTGCCATCCTGCTGCCATTGCTGCTGTTATTAAATCTTGTCGCAGTTGTAATTGGTTTTTTAAATTTTAATTAAAAGCCAGAATAAACGATAAGTTCGGACGGTGCGGGTGGATGGATTTTCATTCTTATACTCATGTGTGATTTATAGCAGTCAGGGATTAACGATGTGTTTGCGTTGTCTGTATTTTGAAATAAATACCCTAGCAGAAATATATTTACTTTAAATTTCATTTTAAACGTGAGAGTCATGCCTCTAAAGAGTGACTTGTAAACAAAAAGGATTTATGGCTTGATAAAGTAGTTTCAATTATATTGATGAAACACTCATTAAATGCTTGTCAAACATAATATTTATTTTAAATAGGAATTCATAAATTAAAAAATTCCTAAATATTTATTTTTATTCAAACCGTTTTGTTGCATTAAAAAAATGTTAGTTAGTCGTAAAATATTTATTTTAATATAATATTACTTCCTATGACAGTATATTCCAAAGAACTCAAGTAAATAAATAGTAAGCAATAAGAAACACGACTAGTAAGTTCCTGGAAGTCCCTACAAATTGGATTCACTGAAGGCACAGCGACTAATTAGATTGCCCATGAACTTTATACAGAGATATTTCTGTAGCTATTCTCTCCCCCGGACCCTTCATTGATTTCGGCAGCAATGATTGCCAACTTTGTCATTGCCAATTGAACTACTGCAGACATAAATCAGACGGCCACACAGGCTTCTGCAGCAGGAGCTGCAGCAGCTGCCTCTTGGGCCGGGGAAACCACAAAATGTCAGCCTTAAAAATGATCCGGTCCAGCTGCGACTTCCGTTGCCCATTAAGGCGCCCGTCAGGGTCCGGGCAGTATAATTGTATTAAAGGTAGAAAAATTACAGGTAGTTAAGCCAGGACACGATTGCCGGCAGCAGTCTCTGCTCCTTGCAGCCGCTGTCTAATTGAATTTTTCTGCGCAACGCTCATTTATTAATCCGATTTCAATCGGCACACAAATCCCAAAAACACCCAGCAGTGGGACATTGCAGTTGCCCCAGCGAATTAATGGCATTCATTAGCCGCATTTAGATAGCAATCAAAGCGAAATAGAAACGAAAATGAAAATGAAAGCGAAAGGTAAGACAAGTGACTTGCAATTGCAATTTTTGGTCATATTTGTAGCGTTCATTTTAAGATTTAAAAAGTACTTTGACTTTATTTTTAAGTAATCAAACATTTCGTTAAAGGAGTTTTGTTACTATGTCTATGCTATATTTACTTTGAAATATATTAAAAACTACATTGCTTCTCCAAAACACCAAACGTTTTCAATATTTACAGACATGTGTGCGTCAAGTTTTTAATATTTTTCGATGTTATGAAACTCTCAGGTTAATATTCTGGCTTACAAATCGCCTTTTCAAATGTACCCACATTTTTGAGGATGTATCTTTTTCCTTGGTTCAATAGTTAAGCTCTCTTTGGACTCTCGCTTGATTGACTAGGCTTGAACTACTTTCTGTGGATAGCCAATTAAATTGGGTCAAACATCTCCCTGGTTTCACAACCCTCACTCCTGGGCTCCGTTCCCTATTTCTTCCTCATGTGGACGCCTTTTAATTAGCATGTTTATTTGACTTTGCTGGCAAGCGGAAAGTTTTCTAGGGGGCTACGACCTGGGCCTCGTCCTTCTTGGCACACGTGCCGTATGTGTAATGTGTGATTGGATGTATCTGGGCGAGCTGCTGTCTGGGTGTGGGTGTAGCAGCTGGTAGTGCGTCGAGTGTTGATTAAACAAATTGCAAATGAGTTTCGGATTTTTTCGGGTGCTCTTGTAGTTTCCGTTTTGTTTTGGGCAAAAGTAAATACACAACGAATTGGGTAAGACATGCACTTGAACAAACTCTTATAAAACTAAACAAATACACGCAGCAGAGAGGAGCACGGAGAAGAAAGCAAACTGTAGTTAAATGCACAAATAAACGGCACATGTACGACGACTGGGTATTTGTGTGTCTGTGCGAGTTGTGCAAATGACAGTGAGTTATTTAAGAAATGCAATTTCAATTAAATATGCAAAATACTCAAAAGTCTAATTTAGACAATTCTCAATGCCGTCCGGGAAGGCGAACAGCGGACGTACGGCGAATGGCAGCAGCAACAATGCGCAGATACTTAAATATTTATATAACCGAAGGGACCGAAGGGTGCCGGTG
>VNJV01012881.1:0-10740 GCA_008042635.1 Drosophila nikananu
TCAGCCCCCAAAGTTCTTCGCCACTTCTTTCCGGGGACACAAATTTAATTACGGCTGTGTGTCCTTTTGCAGTCACTTCAGGCCGAAGTGCTGCCGCTGCTGGCGCTGCAACAAGGACATGCGACAGAGCAATTTTTGTTGACAATCAAGTGCAGCGCTCTGAGGCAGTGAGCAGCGTGCAAGGACATCCAGCCAGCATCCATTCCGAGCATAATGCAACAAATTTCAATGAGAGACCACCTGCCGTTCCATCGCATTCCTCCTCCGGCTCCCAAACCCCGATCCGACCCACTCGAGGACCCAATGAAATGCCTGGGGTGCGGCCTCGGGCACGACACGTTGCACTTGTTGTTGGTCATGTTTTTGTGGGTTATGTTCCTGCCGCTGCTGCTGCTGCCACCGGTGGTGCTGCATCCTGTACATCCGTCACTGGCAGGACATGCCGGGCGAGCGGATATTGCCGAGCCACACCCAAGGCTGATCCCACGCCCACCGTCTGCCTGCCTGCCTGTCCGTCCAAATGCCAATCCATCTAGTCGGCGATGCCCCCATTCCATCCATTTAGTTTGGACAGTCCATCATGCATTTTTGGCCCAGCTGCCGCTGTTTTAATTTCGTAATTACAAATCCTTTCTCTGTGTGCTGGCCGTCTGCCAAAAGGCATTTCCTTGCCGTTGCAGTTGCTCGATTTCAGGCTTGCCAATATATATTGCAATGATTTCTGACAGCTCTTGCGGCCGGGCCCGGGCCAATTATCAAAGCCTTAAGGATATTTGATTTAATTAAAACAAAACAAAAAGAAATTTTAAGAAAACGAAGAAAACAATCCAAATGGGGGAGTAGCTCAAAACTAATTACGATATTCCCTGCTTCGTTTGGCATTGATAGGCAATTATAGGAGAAGGCCATATTTTGGTCACAAAGACCTTGTGGTTCGTTTCTCAAAACGATTATTTCAATAAGCATTTTCTACTTAATCACAGAGGGTTTTTGGTTTTAGCAAAGAATACTAATGTTCTTCTCATATAATAAACTTCTTAACACGATTTCCTATTCCGTTTTAAAATCCCTACATGTTGTATGTCCTTTACAATCGACGTTCTTTGAATTAGTTATTAAAATATTAAAAACCTGAAAAATATCCAACCAATTATAGAACAATTTCAACATTTTTTCTGCAATCTGAATATCATGTTATCTTAATTTAATTTCACAGAAAAATATTTCTCGTTCAAACAAAACGTAAATACCTAAAATATGGCTATAATATGCAAGAGCTTCTCTTTGTTCGTGTTGGCTTTGGTTCAATTGTTTGAAGTATAGCAAATATTTGCCATGGTGAAAAATTCAAACCGATTCTTTCATATGAAAAACTTTTCAATTTTAAACGAAAGTTTAAATTATTAAAGCAAGTGCGAAAATAAAACAAAAATGAAAACCTGTTTGCATTTGTGAACAATTGCTTCCCTTTTTTCCGCCTGAAGTGGCTCTTGTACATTCATTACATGATCAGCTTGTTTTTGCGTTGTCTTATTTGTTGTCCCTCCAATTTGTTATCCCCGAGGACAAAAAAGGGGGAGTGTGACCGGGCCTAAACGCTGCCGCTTTAATAAGCGTGTTTCACCGGATATTCCAGCGTTTAACGCCCGGCTACAAATTGTTGGGATTGCTTCATTTCGTTGTCCTCCGTTTCCGCTCTTTTTTTTAACAATGTGACATGTTGGCGTTGTCCAAGCCAGATCCATATATTTTTATTACAAAACGGGTCTTACCCTTGTCCGCTCAGGCCAGAGCCCGAGAGGAGGCGCACTTGTTCGAGTGGGCGGCGGCTGGGTGCTCGAAGGTGACAGCCAGGGGTGTGGGGTGCACTCGGAAAAATTACAGGGGATTTGGTAAAATTTAGTTCTACTTAATTAATGCTAAACTTCTGGGATGTTCTAGGTTTAAAAAACAGTATTCTTGGCTCTGAAATCAAGAGAAGTTTGGTCAGAAACCCCATGACTTCAAAGAAATGAATTTCAAATTTCATATACCTCTACATATTTCAACATAATACATATAAACATTTTAAAAATAATAAGGTAATGAAAGGCGCCAAAAGTTGCTTTAAGAAAGTAGGAAAGCTTTACCGAAATAACAACAACATGAAGTAAAAGTAACATAGAAACACATAGCTAATTTGTTTTGTCTACTTATACTCAGATTTATGAAATTCTTTAAATAAACAAAAGGTTTAAATAGGCAAAAGGTTGAAGAAAATGTTGCCAAGTGTTAACAATTATTAGAAACATATTAAGCAACACCCGAATCTAGACTAATGTTGCTAGGAACATGTTGGGAAACATTCATTGGTGTTGCCAACACAAATGTAGATGTTGCGGAACAGAATTAGAGGTGGAAATGGCTAAATCGACTCAGCTGATGATGCTTAGCTAGACTATAAAATCCTTAAATGGTAAGATAATCCTTTTATATACATAGATATATTATATATTTTTTTTTGTTAGGAACTAATCCATCTTTCCTACTCTATGGGTACCGGGCATAAAAAGAAATTAAAAATTCTTTTTAATAATAAATGTGTGACAAATACCCCCACTATTTCCCTCAGTGTAGCGGCCAGTTTGCATGTAACTCACCTAAACAAGAGGAACATTTGTATATTTCACAATTTCCGTTTCTGTTCCGGAACGTTGTCGCTTGCCGTTGTTCGTGTCACATATTTTTTTGCTCTTGCCTTCGTCCCGCCGGCTACCGTTTTTCCTTTTTTATTCGCTATTTGCTTCTCTTTTTTTGTTTTTTTTTTTGCTGTGCTGGCCTTTTCCCCCCTTGCAACAACAACAAAAAGAAAGAGAACCACAGGAAAATGGGACATTCGGGAGCTTTCAACGCAATTTGAAAGGACACCGCCGCCGCGGCCGCTGCCGCCCCCGCGATTTGGCATTGTTTGTCAGGGCGGCAACTTTGTCAGAACCTCGCTCCAAGTGCAACGCGCCGGAAACTAGAAGCACCCAGCCACAGAGGAAAAAAAATAAAATGGAAGTAGGGAAAATATAAAGAAAACCCCTGACAAACATGCAAATAAGTCGACATCGCTTCGTGTCCATGCTAGTTCTCGGCGGCGGCCATGGCAATCTGCAAAGAGGCGAACAGCAAAAACAACATAATAATTTCTTAAAAGTTATTGTGGCTGCCCGCTTTTTGCTTAGAATCCTTTGTCTATGCAGGATCCCCAATTCCCGCCCTCCCTCATTTCCCGCCCACTCTTCACCTGCTAGCCGAGATTTATGGGCGCCTTCACAGTTGGCTTTTAATTTGCCAGCGAGTCCTGAAGCCTTGCAAAAACGTATCCCGACTCTCCGCCTCGTCTGGCAGGATGCCTCAACTTTTCTGTTTGTTTTCCCCCCCACTGGCTTCTCTTTGTGCTTCGCTCTCTTTTTAATGAATTGTTGTCGCTGGCAAAGCATTTTGTTATTTATTTAATTAAACTTTTTTCGCTCCTTTCTGCAGCCGCTTAAGACAAAAGTTTCTGAGCGCTGCTTTTGAAGTTTTCTCCTAAAATGATAAATTTTCGGAAGCACAAACAATGATGATAAATAAGTGCTCTACGACGTCACAGATTGCAAACACTAATTGATGTATGAGTATAATACTTTAATTAATTAAAAATCGAATAATATTGAATTTCAATCAGAAATTTTAATGAATTTTTCGTGGGATATTTAACAAAATTATTTAATCATTCAAATTGATGTGTGGAAAGTTGGCAAATTTAAATACCAAATGATAATTAATTGGGCATTACCTACTGACAGATTATGCTTTAATTAAGGTACATTTTCGCTGGTAAAACTTTGTTTATATTAATAATTTAAATTATAATCTGCTTGTTAAGTTTCTGGCATTTATTAAGCTGTGGTTTTAATTTTAATTGGTCCCAAAACCACTCAATAACCTAATAACTAGTTAAGCTTTCCATACTTCCCATCAATATGAAAAATCGGTTTATGTTTATGAGCCTAAAATTGCAGCTGCTCCGCATTGAGCAAGGTTTGCAGACAGGACAAAAAAAGAAAGGATTAGAGGACAATGGAAACCCCTTTTTGGCGCGATTATGACAAATGTCCGAAATCATTTGTCTAATTTGTGGAGCCGGGTTCCGAATAGTAAAGACCGAAATTGATTTCCAGCTCAAGCTCAATGGGCGAACGACGGAAGAGGGAAATCACAAAGGATCGAACTCAATATACCGGACGCCGATACGCCCGGACGCATGCCAGGATGTGGCCGCCACTGGTGGGGGCCTCTGGTAATTTCACCCGTTTTATGTGGCCAATAAATGTTTTATCTTCGAAACCAAATTGCTGCCAGCTGCGTGCATGCGTGCCGATAAGCCTTGGCCCTCCTTCAATCTCCATCAGGATCCAATCGCCGTCCTCCGCTCCTGCTCCTGCTTCTGCTCCTGCTCCTACTATTGAGAGCATGCTGCATTGCGTGGCTTTGGCTGCCGAAAGCAAATCGATTTATTGACCATTAAGCCCCGGCATTTGCCTCTAACATTTCAGCCAGTTGCATTTGTTTTTTGTTTGCGACGGGGCGACCGGGTTTATCGCCTTACACAAAATGTGTAAAATAATTTAGCTGTCCTGCGGCCGAGTCGGCGGCAACCATTATTATTATTGTGTCTGCCCTTTAGGCTGTGCGTGACTTTTGCCAGCTGCCTGCATTTGGATTACGACTGCAAATTGCCTATTAAACCCGGAGAATATTGTGCCCTCCGCACAATTTCACTTTTTGGTCACGTTCGGGCTTTTAATTTGAATTTTAACAGCCCGCCAGACACTGGCTGCCGATGCTGTCGCTCTGGCAGCCAAATGAAAACGCAATTAAATCATTCTTATTGAGCCATTGATTTAAATTTATTGCTTACTTTTAAGTATTATGACAGCCATCAAACAAACGGCGATGGAATGTTGGATTTTTTAACTTCAAATTGAGTTTCGAAGGGGCTCTATATTATTTTTACATATTTAAACTGTCCCAAGGGAAAGTATTATATGCCTTCTGTTTAACCCTTCTTAAAGCTTGATTTTGTTTAAATATATATTTGTTTAGACATACCCAAGGTTAAAAGAGGAGTATTTTCTTATTGTTACTTGATTTTGTATCTTTATAATGTTTATAAAGTTTCCTTTAGTTGCCTTAACAATTTATTGCTATATTTTCCTCATTTCTAGACTTCAAAAATCTTCATAAAATTGCACACTCACAATTTAAAATGCTATAAATCATGTGGCATTGCCATTGATTCACTGAATATTAAGTTAAGACCGGAAAAACAAAACCCGACGAGCAGCCACCGCACTTGACGGGCAATAAGTTAATTTTCCGCCGAGGCTGGTAATGAATGTCTGGCCATGTGAACAGAGCATCAATTATGATGGCTTGTCAATTAATTGAAAAGCAATCCGATTGCAACGGACACTAGCCACTGGGGGAGGGGCACGCACTAATTGAGGTTAATAAAACATACAATGGGTCCCGAAGAGCACTAATTAAAACGGACCACAGATCGATGGGATTGAGCCGATGTTTAATTGCCATCCGTTTGAGCCTTAATCAGAGATAGCAGGCTGCCGAATTCCGAGTGTAGGACGTGTCCATAACCCTTTGGGTTCGGATTAGCAGCCAAGTTGTGCCGCTTGAAAGTGTCCCTTTCCGTTCAACACCCACCCGCCCGTGTGGACGCATAAATCTGTTGACCTTGCTTGGCCAGCTGGGTCAGTGCTGGCACGTGTCGAAACCAACATGAATTCACAATGGCCATTTGTCGTCACCCCGGCCGAGAGTCCGAGAGTCCGTGGCTCCATGGACCCCGGCTAAGCCGCTAAGTAGCTTGCCTCACAATCTTTCTGCCATCGGTCCTAAATAATTGATCAAGGTGGTAAAAATGATGAATGTCCGTCCGGTTGGGAAGCTGCTAACAAAAATGGAAGCTCGCGTCTCATCACTGATTAATTTTTAAGCCCGAACAAGTGTCAATAATTAATGGATCAATGCGCATAGCCCAGCGACTGGTGACCCTTTGCCACCTCCAACTTGGTCGACAATTAAGCACTTCATCGATCGATTGAGTTCGACCTTTAACAGCAAATTGCACATGACAACTGAAGCTTGTCAGGCTCTGTTTGTGTTTGTAATTGTGTTTGCATGTTTATGTTTGCCTGTGTTTGTCCTTTGTAATTATACATATGTCGGTGTTTGTGCATCAGCTTGACTTTCATTCGTGTGAAGGTTGAAAATTGCCTGTGCTTTATCACATCAATATTTTGTTATAATTAACCAAAGTGTCTGCCCTAAGGCCAAAGGCAAATACAGCTAAAAAAATTTTAATTGAAATATAAGGTGTACGATTTTAATGACTTACTGTAGCGGCTTTAAGCTGCAAACTTTAATTAAACTATGCCAGCGGCAACTTTAACACGCGAGAGAGTCGCAGTGGAATGTAACTTCTTACTGCTAATCCTTTATAAATAATATATTCTGCATAATTAATTGGAAAGAAAGCTATTTATGGTTTATCTTCAAAATTTAAAGACAGTTTAAAGCTAGCTCTAAAGCCAAAGAAATAAAAAAAAATAGTACAGCGTTATGCATTTTATTTTGTATATATTTTATTTCAACGAGAGTGAAGAAAGCTTAGCAAATTAGGGTGCTAATAAATCGTACAGCGTTATAAATCTTACTCTTTATATTTTATTTTATATTTAATTGTTACCACGTATTGCATCTTATTCTTTATATTACACTTGACTAACTCGACTTTCTAAATAAAAAATATATATGTTATAAGATAATATATACTTGCTTTTACCCTATAAGAACACCTGATAAAAGAAGTGCTTCAAAAACACAATTTATTATATATTTCTCTGATTATTCCAAATCTTTTTCAAGGCAATATTAATGCTCCCCACTTGTTCGGTTTATCACAACTCCTTTAATCTTTGAAAAAACAACAAACTCAAGCTGATTCAGTTAATCGCCAGCTGTCAGGTCCCCGAATTAATGGTCAAGTAAAGTTAACATTAATCTGGCCTGCGTCAGCGCAAGAAACTTCGTTCCGAACTCCACGTCCAAGGACGAGTAAGCCGTGTCTTTGCGGACTAATTGATTGGTTACCGCACCGACGGACCAACTGACTTTCGGCTGTCAAGGAGGAGCCCTGATCGGATAATTGACATGTGCCGCCGACGCCTAAGCACCTTAACCGCCTAAGATTCCGGGCTGAAGCTTCAACTGTTCGGATGAGTTTATTTACTTTATTACTCGACTTTCGCTTCGGCTTTATCAGAGTCCAAAGGACGGGGGAGTGGGTGAAAATCAGCTTGTCGTGCGGCAGTCGCGAGGTGTGAGAAAATCAATTTGTATGGGCTTTGGTGGGTGGTGTGTTGGGGGGAAAGCGGAGTTCCCGCTAACACTGGTCACCTCCGCGGCCGTGGGGGCGTTGACTACGGGCTGGCTACTTAAGCCCCGTAACTCGCAGAGCTTCACACGAATCGGAATTGCCTCTTGCTCTGTTTATGGACATTGTTGCCGTTGTTGCTGTTATTGCCTTCGCTATTACTGCCACCCTGACTGCCGGGCTTTTTTGTTGGGTTAATGGAAGTCAAGGTTCGTTCCAACGGTCTCAGTTCACCTAAACTCGATTTTTCCGCCACTCACATGCATACGTGGAAAAAGCGGGCATGGGCATACACATACACAGGTGAGCGGAAATGGTCAGTCATATGCCGTGCAAGAATGTGACATGTGGAATGACTGGCGATGACCCACAACACACGGCTTCCGCTCCGTTCCCCCCGTTTATGCGCTCTTTACTGTAATTGGCAAAGCGTTGCAACTGCAACTGCAAATGCAATTTATTTTCCATTGTTTGCTTTACATTTTCCCCATTTCCCCAAGGTAAACAACTCATTAGCGTCTCGCCAGCGGGCTTTAAGCGTTTACTGAATAGATCAACGATTATTTTTGATTTTTAAAAGGGATTAAATATAAACAAATGAGGTTTTTAAGGGGTTTAGTCATTTTTTAAGCAGTAAATCCTTTAAGCATTAAAGTAGTTTGTTTAAAAATTGTATTGTATTTTTATAAGTTTAATTTAAGCGAGTTGAAGACTACATATTTCTTTGTAACTCTTTAAAAATGTATATATTACTCAGAACTAATGTAAGCACCTTTACAACTCATTTAACATCTCTGTAGAATTTTTGGGATAACTCAAATAAATATTTGAGCAGGGAATAAAAGTGTTAAATTGCTTGTTATATCAAACACATACTTTGTTAAGATCTCTTTCATAAGTACACTAAATGAACTCCTTAATAACGCAGCTTACTTTTTTCCAGTAAACTTTTTGCTGTCAACATTTTCCCCCACCGGGACTTAAGCTTTCCTTTGTGTAATTACCTTTTCTTTATTCCACTTCCGTTTTTTGTTTCACAGCAAATCGCTTAACCTCTATGTCAGCTGCATAATATCTTTAAATTAAAATTGACCCCTAAGTGGAGCACCTACAGGACCTCCAAGGACCCGCCATCTCGAGAAGGTCCGTTGACAAAAAAATTACATGACAAAAGCCGAACAATAAAAGGGAAATTGTTGTACAATATTTGTTTTGCGTAATAAGTTTTTCTAGCTGCCAGAGGCTGCCTTCGTTGTTGTCCTTATAAATTTCACATAATTTATGCAGATCGACGTTACGTGCAGCAGCCGCCGATGGAGGTGGGGCGAGGGGCCAGGCTAGGGGCTACCTCTTGTGGGTGGTCTGAAAAGCGGCTGCTGGGTTGGGTGGCCATTGCGAGGGCAGTGGAGCATTTAACATAGAAATAACAATAACAATTTAACAAATTGTCGCCATTGCCTGCGCTAGCTCTTCCTCTCTCTCACTCTCTCTCTCTCTCTCTCTCTCTCTCTCTCTTGCTAGCTGCGACTAAACGTCTAGCCGAACAACAAAAGAAATTTACTCGCAATATATTTTACTTGGCTTCCTGCTATACACCATACATACATATAAATATATGTGTATTTCTGTGAATTATTTGCCTGCCTAAAAGTTGCTCTAAGTGTGTGTGTGGGTGCAGTGGGAGAAATTAATTGTTTTCTTTAGTGATCTAAGTACATTTGTTAGTTATTGGGAATATAAATTAATTACATATTCTTTTAGAGGTCTTGACTTAACTTAAGGTCCGCAGTTTGCTTGCAAGCCACAAAACAAAATAGTGCCAGTTTACGGAAACCGTTTTTTTTTCAGAAGACAAGTTTTACATTTCCATAAACAATGACTGTACTTTTACGCAGGATTTCTTAATATTAAAATTGTTAATAAATGTTATATGTAGTAGGGTTTCACAGAATACAAATTTAAGATTTTCAGCCCCTTTATAGTCTGGCGTATACTTAATTTACCTTTTTATAAAAAAAATTAAGTATACGCCACCAACAATTTTACTATTTTGAGGCAAAACTTACCCTCTGTTGTTTAGCATTTGTTTTTTAACTTTAATTTTTTAATTCAGATATAGATATATTTTCTCTACTAAACTATGTATATAGAAATCTTTTAAAAGTGGTACCAAAATTTACGAAAAAGAGAACTTCCTAATCTCAAATAATTTATTTTAATTTAAGCCAAGAATTCGATGCTTACATATTTTTGCAGTGTAAAATGTATATGTTTTTTTTTTTGTAGGGGCAGGGGGTGAACGGAAGTGCCAGAACTGTAGCAACAAGGGGGTGGCCTGGGGGGCGGTGCCCCGGTTCGGTGTTTGGAGAGTTTGGGCGTCCACCCACGCGACGAACGCCCCAACGCTCGACCCTTGGCACAAAAGCTGGTTAGTCAGCGAGGCGACTGTTCCGTCCATGTGTTGGTAACTGTTTCCGCCAGTGTGTGTGTGCGTGTGAGTGTGAGTGTGCGAGTGTGTTTGGCGGCCATACACACAAAAAAGCGATGAACTCATAAAAAACTTATGAAACTAATTTTGTTTTGCTTGCTTTTGCTTTTTGCTTTTACTTTTGGTTTGTGTTTTTGTTGCTGGTTTATTATGATGTTTTTTTGTTGTGTTTTTTTCTTCCTCTGCCTTTGTTTGGCAACCCACTCGGCAAAAGTCGCGTCGCCCACAAAACATCTCCAGCAATACACCCTTTTTGGCCCGATTAGCAGCGGGTATATGGGAAAAGTTTCATCTGATTGCAAACTTAATTAGTTTTTGTATTCTCTAAGCTTAAAAAACCCTTATTACTGTTAAATTCCAAGAATTATTTGTATCTAATTTCATTTATGGTTTGGTATATACATATTAACATAAAAGAAAGAGTTATGAGAAAATAACATTGTAAATGTAAAAATACAAAAAAAAAATACAAAAAAAAGTTGAATATATTGCTATGAATAAAGTTCTATATTTCTGTCCTTCTTTCATATAGGACATTTTTTATATGAACTCCTAAAACTACATTTCACTCCAAGTATGTTTGCATTTATTATTTGACGAAGATTCACATTTTTTACACGAAACCATAAACACCCAACAAGTCAACATAAAAAGGAGGCATCCTTTTTGCCCTTTTAAAACGAATTTGGTGCGAAAATTCCAAGTTCAAAGTGCGGAATGCGGAAGCAGAGTTGTTAAAACACAATATTCATAAAAAAAAGGTATTTCAAGGTCGTAACCATTCAGT
>VNJV01012886.1:0-28400 GCA_008042635.1 Drosophila nikananu
TTGTTTTCAAATGGTTTTTCAGGCAGTCGCTTAATTTAAAATGTTGATAATGGCGCGGTGAAATATAGAAAATCATTGAAGTCATATGTTAAATGTTTTATTGTATAGACAAGTTTTAGATTCAACGCTTTCTTTAAATGTTATTCACTTCTAAGACTTACTTAAAAATAAAAAAAAATCGGTCAAATTTTGGTCCCTATTTTCCTCGCAGTTTCAGAAAAATCTGCGTCCCTGGCGAAGTTTTCTAAGCCAACAATAGCTACATTTTCCGCTGAAACCACGCTGCCTGCTTTTCCCTGGCCTAGACCAAATTTATGTTGCAACTAATTGCAGGCCGAAGCCAGGCAGACAGTTGGCTTTTTCCCAGAAGGTCCTGCCTCGGGTCCTGCTTCCGGCTGCCTCCGCCTCCCAGTGGCTGCGTGTGAAATTTATTGAGCGTGGAAAGTCATCGAACGCGTAAGTAGGCATGTGTGAGTGGAGGGCAGAGGGTGTTTTATAATTGATTGCTTTAATTAAATTTTGAAAACGACGCCCGCCATCCCACCTGCGATAGAGCATCGCATCCCCTGCCTTTGTGCCTTTCGCGTGTAATTAAATTTGAAACGCTTACTTAGGCTGAAGCGAACTGCTTGCAACAATTACGGAAGCCATTAGGCAGGGCTTTTCCACGGCTCGTAACAGTTTTCCCCACACAGAGATGTGTTCCTGCCTTTGGTGCATCTGTTATTGTTCATGAGATAATGCATTTATTGTTTTTATAATAAATAATATCAGATTGGTTTAAAATTATATATATATTATATATATAAAACAAGAAATTTAGTTAGTTTAAAGGCTAAAGTTTGTTTACTCTTGAAGATTGCAAAATGGGTGAAAAGCTGACATTAAAATTTATCATAACTCAGCCAAAAAAGCTAACATTTCAACTCGGAAACCATTTCTGAGTTACTTTTGATTAGGTTAACAAATCTGCATACTGAGTTTAGATTTATAAAAATTAAATTTTTTGTCGATTTTTTTTTGCAATTTTGAGACAGTAAAAAATTTTTAAAAATAAGTAAAATTTTTTGTTCATCAAATATGGCTAGATCGATTTGGCTGTTCATGCTGATCAAGAATATATATGATTTATAGGGTCGGAAATGACTCCTTCAATAACTAAAATTATATTACCCAACAAGAGTATAGTAGAACAAGCTTAACTTTTTACTAAGGTTCAAATAAATATTAGACAGTTTTAATATAATGGTATGAAATGTTTATTTGTCCCAGTGAAAGTAAAAAACCATTTTAAATATACTTTAAGATGAATTACAATTTAAACAAATTATTGAAACCGCTTATAGGTTTTGTAAAATAAGCTAAACACTGTCGACAAAATCTACTAAAATCCAAGGTTTTTACTTATAGTTACAGACACTCTGCTTAATCTCTGTGAATATTTAAGGATAGCAAACATATAAACATCAGAAAGGCTTTGAAAAACAAGAGCCACGTAATCCTGGCCATTGCTCAACCAGGACACCAGCGCTCACCGCCACACCGCCGCACAGCCACTAAGTGAAAATAGTTTGTTGGCCAAAACGATGTTCTTGCTGTGGCAATCTGCTGTCTGTTCCCTGTTGTCTGTTCCCTGCCCCTGCTCCCTGCTGATGTTCAGCTGTTGTCTGCTGCCAGCCAAGTGATAATTGCGAATTATGGATGAAGTAGAGTGGAAGTGCAGACAACTACGAGTCTGTCATCGTGCCAAGCCCCTCCCCGGCGCTGTGTCATAAATATCAAAGTGGTTTTCAATTAGCAACTGTCATCGGGCGGAAGGTACTTAGTACATCAATGAATTTATCACAAAACTAAAGATTTAATGGGGAAACGAGTAGGTAATTACGCACCCTGAAAGCAAATTAATTAAATATGTACTCCTGAATTTATGGCTCCGGGGACAACATCAATGGAGTTCAACTCAAACTACTTAATTGGCTCGCCTCGTTTCCAATTCACTTTTAGAACACAACCGAAATTTCAATTGGAAAAGTTCCCGGAAACAGAAAACTATTTGGGTCAGAGAAAAAACATATTTAAAGTGGAGAAAAAATACAGTTGGCTGGGGAAAATGGAGATGAAAAGACAGCAGCACGTTATAAAGTTTCATAAGAATGTTTTGCTCTCTTAACGCACTCTTCTTTTGGCCAGATGCGTGAGCGGAATTCGGTAGCGTTCGGTCCGTGTCCAAGTCCTGCGTCTCCTCCCTCCCGGCCGAAAGTTCGATGGCTGGGAAGTCCTAAAACTAAAACTCAGTCGCTGGCACATTGCACGTGCCGCACCAGAGCCATTCAGCTATTCAATTACTTTTCCCATTCCCAGACAAAAGCCAAAAACTGCCACTCGCTCAGTTTTTCCGACTTTTCCAGCGAGTAGCAGCGGCAGCAGCCAAAGCAGCGGCTATATGAGAAACTATAGAGGAAAACTGCTCCGTCGGTACTTAGCGCAGCGCGACGTCATTGCAGTTTTCTTACAAAATTTCCCCAGCTGAAAATTATTTATAGAATGCTCATCCAGTGGCATCCGTCATGAGCATGCTTTCGCATATGCGCCTTTGTTCGGGATGCACAAGCAAAAAAAGCCTACAGCCATTGAAAATGTATGGCTAAAAAGATGTTAAACCTTAAAAAGGGAATTTAATTAAGAACTTATTCCTTAACTCTTTTAAATAATAATTTAAAATTTGATTCTGCATTGCACTTTCTAACTGTTCCCACTTACTTGAAGTGATAGGTTCCATTTTCGTAGCCAAAGAACGGCACCGTGTAGGTCAGCATCCAGATGTTGCCGCCACCGCAGTCGTAGTAGGGCTTTGACCATCTGCCGTCCTCGTACTTCACAGCCAGCGTGTCGTCCTCGATGCGCTCCTCGGTGCGGTTGGAGTAGAGATGGAAGGCTGCAAGGACAACGGAGGCAAGGAAAGGGTGTTCAATAGCGTAATCCATTATGCAGAATGTAATTAGAGGAACCAGAAATCGATAAGCCTTTCACAAAGCCCGTGAAGGGTAGTGAGCCCCCAAAGGGATCCACTGCGAGAAACTGAGACACGCTAAGCAGGGAGATATGTTATACAAAGTGTAAATACAATACAACAACATAAAGAAACCTACAATCCTAGTAAGCTCTTGAAACTGAATCTCCAACCTGTCAAGACTTCTACCCTAAAACTACCCACAACCATTCAGTAACTCATCCGGTGAACAAGTCGAAAATTCAGTTGTATATTTTATGTACCATTCAATTTATAAATTCCCCTAAAATTACTCAATCTACGATGAATCCAGAACGTAAGCCCAACCTGAATCCAAACCTAAGGAAGATGGAGCCCCTGGTGGAGCCCGTTTCGCCGGTGCAACGCATGTCCGCCGCTGGCTTTCGTGATCGTCGCACCGTTGTGGAAGCCTACCGCGGCCCACAGGTGAATCCGGACGATGCCACGCTCCCCATGCCGCCACACAACAAGGTCCAGGACTTTGGCAAGATGCTACAGAATTTGCGGCAGCAACTGGTCATGCCGGGCCTCTGGCAACGCACATTACGACTTCTGAAGAGGCGCTTTTAGTATGTTTTAATTGTTCTTAATCGTTGTTAAAGATGTGCCAACATTCAGTCCACTCATGTCTAACACTACAAAATCATAAACACATATGAATGTCAAGTGTGCTCGATATTAGGCTACGCAAAAGCGTTTGTTAAATATACAGTGTTTATAAATTGATTTAATTGGTTAAGTTTGGTATTGAATATCCCTAAAATCTTTAGCTAGAATATTTCCCAGTGTTTTGCTTGCATAACTGGCTTTGCCTAAGCCAATCCTGCGACTAATGACTTTATAAGTGCAAACGCGCGGCCTTGGCTGACTCGGGAGGTAGGGACTTTCCTGATGAATAAACCAAAAATGACGAGGCATTAAAAACAGATCAGGAAATGCACTCTCGTCCGTATAAAAAGCCTCTTCAGGCCACCCCGTCACTTTAGAAGTTCTCTATCTCTCCTTGGACAAGATGAGCAAGCTTTTCGAGCGCCTGGCAGTGGCTCCCCTTGACCAGCGGGTCACATCCTTGGATGCCTGCGCCTACTTCTATCGCTTTGCCACCTTTCTGGGATGGATGCCGCCGGCGGAGAAGGGCTGGCTGAGGTGGGCGTACGCCTTGTGGACGACCACCACCATGCTGATGGGGGTGGTCTATCTGCCCCTGGGATTGTCCCTCACTTATGTGCTGCACTTCGACCGCTTCACGCCCATGGAGTTCCTCACCTCGCTGCAGGTGGACCTCAACTGCGTGGGGAATGTGATCAAGACGTGCTTGACCTACTCGCAGATGTGGCGGATGGGGCGGATGAACGAGCTGATAGCTCCGCTGGACGAGAGATGCCGCACGCCCAGCCAGCGAGCGATCCTGCACCAGATGGTGGCCCGGGTGAACCGCATCATTATATTCTTCATGTACATGTACTTTGCCTTCAGCATTTTGTCGCTCTTTACGAGCATTGCGGTCGGCAAGGCTCCGTGGCAGCTGTACAATCCCTTCGTGGATTGGATGGATGGCACCTGGCAGCTGTGGGTTGCCTCGATCCTGGAGTTCTTTGTGGTTGCCGCTGGGGAATCGCAGGAGCTGCTCTCGGACACGTTTCCCATTGTTTTTATCTCTTTGTTTCGTGGACATCTGGCAATACTCAAGGATCGCATAGAGAATTTGCGGAAGGATGAGGAGCTCAGCGAGGAGGAGCACTACGAGGAACTAGTGGCCTGCATTCAGGACCATCGAACAATTATAGAGTAAGAATTTATGAGTTGGTTGGGGTTTTAAAATCATTTGAAGAACGTAACCAAAGGAGGGTATGAAATCCATTAGCATGCATTTGATATTGTGATTTTTCAGATGCTCAAACATCATCCGTCCCTTGTTGTCCCAAACCATCTTCACCCAGTTTATGCTGGTTGGCACCGACCTGGGCGTGGCCGGCTTCAACATACTGTTTTTCCCCAACACCATCTGGACGATTCTCTCGAACATCGCCTTCATCCTGGCCATTTGCACCGAGACCTTTCCCTGCTGCCTGCTCTGCGAGTTCCTCATCGACGACTGCTCCAAGCTCACCGATGCCCTGTTCCACTCCAACTGGCTGACGGCCAGTAAGCGTTATAAGTCGACCGTAATGTACTTCCTGCATCGGACTCAGAAGCACATTCAGTTCCAGGCGGGCTACATTTTTCCCATTTCCGTGCAGAGCAACATTGCGGTGGCCAAGTTCGCTTTCACCATCATCACGATTGTCAATCAGATGAATCTCGGCGAGAAGTTTAAGAGGAGTAGGGAAATGCGAGCAGACCTAGAGCTCTAAGGGGAAGGGAGGCAGCCAGAACTCTCAGAGCTAATATTTGCACTGCGGCACTTTAAGTAGTTGAACACGCACTAAACTCCGCTCAAGTGACTGGTTTCAAGCACACTTCGGCCAGGGAAAGTATGGGAAAGTATTGTAAAAGTATGACATTTCCGAGGGTGATCTGTCTAGAAAAGATTTCTTAGTCAAGAATCATAGTAAAAGCTTTCGTTAATATCAAACCAGCTCAAATTATTCACTTTGTAATCAATTATCAATTGTTTTCTTGCACGTTACTCTTTAATTAAATTATTGCTACACAAATTCGCTTAAAGCCAAGTTTATTGAAAGGTTTTCCCACACTGAATAGAGTTATTAGCAAAATCCATTTAACAATTAATCGTCTAATTGACAGTTGACAGCAGGCCTGCGCCTCAATAATAAATCCCTGTTCGCACTTTGCCCGGTGGTTAGCTCTAATTACAGGCCACAAAGCGATGGGGCGTGTCCTTTGCCCGGAAATCGAGCACCTGTCCAATTATCGGTCGGTGACAGTCCCTATATAAATCCCATAGCCAGAGCATTTGCATCGACTACTGGCCATGGTGCTGTTCCAACTGATTCATCCGGCGCCGCTGGAGCAGAAGGTGCAGTCCCGTGAGGCGAACATTTACCTCTACCGGGCCATGTGGCTCATAGGTTGGATTCCGCCCAAGGAGGGTCTGCTGCGGTACGTGTACCTCTTCTGGACCTGCGTGCCCTTCGCCTTTGGGGTGTTCTACCTGCCCGTGGGCTTCATCATCAGCTATGTGAATGAGTTCAAGAACTTCACGCCCGGGGAGTTCCTCACCTCCCTGCAGGTGTGCATTAATGTGTATGGAGCGTCTGTGAAGTCCACGATTACGTACATATTCCTCTGGAGGCTGCGTAAGACGGAGATGCTGCTGGACAATCTGGACCGGAGGCTGCACGGAGATGGGGATCGGAAGAAGATCCACGAAATGGTGGCCCGCTGCAACTATGCGTTCCTGATCTACAGCTTCATCTACTGCGGCTATGCGGGATCTACTTTCCTTTCGTACGCCCTCAGTGGTCGCCCCCCTTGGTCGGTGTACAATCCCTTTGTGGACTGGCGCGATGGCCTGGGCAGCCTGTGGATTCAGGCCATCTTTGAGTACATAACCATGTCGTTTGCGGTGCTGCAGGATCAGCTGTCTGACACGTATCCCCTGATGTTCACCATCATCTTTCGGGCGCACATGGACGTGCTGAAGGATCACGTGAGGAATCTGCGTATGGATCCGGAGAGGAGCGAGGCTGATAACTACCAGGATTTGGTTAACTGTGTGATTGATCACAAGATGATACTGAGGTGAGACTGAGTCTCTACATAAACCGTAACTAACTGTAATTTTCCAGATGCTGCGACATGATCCGCCCCATGATATCCCGCACCATCTTCGTGCAGTTCCTGTTGATCGGCTCTGTGCTGGGCTTGACCCTGATCAACGTTTTCTTCTTCTCGAACTTCTGGAAGGGCGTGGCCTCCTTTCTGTTTGTTATCACCATCCTGCTGCAGACATTTCCCTTTTGCTATACCTGCAACCTGCTCCTGGACGATGCCCAGGACTTGGCCAACACCATTTTCCAGTCGAATTGGGTGGATGCAGAGCCACGCTACAAGGCCACCCTGGTTCACTTCATGCACCATGTCCAGCAGCCTATAATCTTCATTGCCGGTGGGATTTTTCCCATCTCCATGAACAGCAACATAAGCGTGAGTCAGGCATTTATCGCGGTCTCCGTGACTTGAACTCACGTCTAACCACTTTCAGGTGGCCAAGTTCGCCTTCAGCATCATCACAATAGTGCGGCAAATGAATCTGGCCGACCAGTTCCAGTGAAATTGGCCCAAAAAATTATCTAGAATTATCCTGCACTCTCCTTGGACAACAACAAGGAAGCGAAATCCAAACTGCTATTCTTTATGTCCGTGATTTGCATAAATTCTGTATATGTTGTGGCTTATCTCATAAGATTTCGGCTGATTTAGTTGGTAAATGGTAATGGCGATGGCGAAGGATGTGAAAGTCTGACTGAATTTGCAAATTGTGTTAACAGACGGAAATTACAGCGGCCGGGAAAATATTTCTGTGGCAGGGAGCGGAGGGAAGAGCAACCACAGGAAGTACATATAACCGTTTACATATTGTATGCGATTTTTATTTAAATTTTATGTTAAACACGTGACTTGTAACCAGCGAAAAGGCAGAGGCGGAATATAATAATATAAAACGGATCGCCCAGTCTGCCTAGGGAGCTGGGAAAGCTGGGAAACTGGCAGCGGGGGGACTCAGGGAGAAAGCAAATATTATGACATATTTTTGCGGTTTACTTGCCGCACACGCGTCCTCCTACGAGCACTGCCTCCGTCTACACGCTGGAGTGTGGGTATGCGTATGAGTGTGAGTACGAGTTCATAAACATGTAAAGTGGTTGGAAGGAGCCAGGATAGATGGACACTGAAATATGCCCGTGCGGGGCGTATGGCAATGTATACATGGCGTAGACAACTACGGGAAGCCGAAGTTTTGTATTTCATAGCAGCTTGCAGTTGTATCATTCAATCAAGACCCCTATCAGCCTTGGTGTTTGAATAAATTCCCATGAAACAGGGAGTTCTTTAAAGAGTTTCTATTTAGTCCAATTTAAACAATAAACTTATTAAATTAAATTAAATGCGTATACGTAATTTGATTGCCTTACAAACTGTGCTTCCGGTTTACGTCAGCTCAAAAGTAGGCCACGCATTGATATTTCCGCCTTTTGCTTATCAATTACGCCTAAAAGATGCTCACTTTTGTGGCCTGACAATTCGGTCACCCTTGCGTTGTTGCATACTTTCGAGGGCAAGTTTTTCTTAAATTTTATTTCTAACATTAGTAGCAGAGTCCCAACAAATTATGTGGTGTAATAATTAAATAAAATTTAAAAATAAAACTAAAAACCAATGAAGATTCGTTCAGATACCTGCCAGAACGTTGACGTAGAAAAATAACTAAAAATAATTAAAGTAAATAATATATTTCATTCAATTCAACTAATTACTACAAAAAAATGTACCTCATTAATTGCTAATTTCTCCTGTAGAAGCCATTTTAAGTTCCTCTAAACAATTCACTGCTCAACCACTTGGCCACAAAACCGCAATGATTCCCCCAAAAAAGCCTCCGGTCCATAAGCAATTAGGCCAAATCATTACATATATTGAGTGCACTTAAATCGGCGTTATTAATCATTTTTTTAATATTACAACCAATAAACCGAAAAGGCTATTAAATGCGCTCGTTTTTCCAGTGATTGCTCCATTTTGTGCCATCGGCGAGCGAAAAAATATTATTAATTATGCCATGAAAAGGTAATCACTCCGCGAATTGGCTTTTTCGGCCAAATAAAAACACACAACATTTGCATTGTGCACCGCAAACATATAATCAAATTAATTGCGCCTGAATTGGCCGCAAATTGGTTGTGGTGTGAAAAATGTTTGGCAAGGCTTAAGAGTTGTCCTTGTGAAAAGTGAGGCATAAATTTAATAGGGCTGCAATGCCACGACTTATGACTCCGCCGGGGAAACTCTTTCATGAAAGTTTTCCGCGGCGCGACGAACTTTAAAGCCAAGAGCAAATATGCAAATGCAGTTTCAGCACGTCGTAAATCATGGTTCGTTGGGGCTTAGGGCCGCTTGGGCCAGTAGATAAATGAGACTCCGTGTCAGCACACGAACACTGCTTTCGCTTATTGTTTGAGCCACAAATATAATTTGGCAACATGGTTTTTTATTTGTTTTCCAGTCGTCTTTTCAATTTCGCCGGCCACGGCAAACAAAGCGGATGGGCAAGCGGCCCTTTATCTATGGCAAATAGTTGGCTCACAGCCTGCAATCATCTCTTGGCCGGCTGCTCCCCTGTCCCGCCCCAAAAACGCCATTAGTATTCCCCAGCAACTTGTTTGCTTTCGATTCCATTTGTTTTCCCTCAGCATGTCGCGGTGATGGGTGTGTGTGTGCGAGTGTGCGGCGCTGTGTGTGGTTGAGTGTCGCAGCCAAAGTCACAGGGAACAATCGAACGCGGCGGCGTATACGTAATATGGCAGTGCGGCCGTTTACGTTACGTATACGTACTGCGCACATTTTTCAACGGCATCTCATGCAATTTCCCTCGTGCAATTTGCAGGCGCAGAGCCTGCGGCCGGGTCCGGTTTTTCGGTTGCGGATGCGGATAAGGTAGGGTGCGGGAGTTGTCACACTGGGAAAAACGAAGGGCATAGTAATGTTAAGCAGCGTTGGTCCTACTAGTTCCTGAACTTTACTCTTTGAAGAGTAAAAGGAGTCCTCACTCTAGAACTAGAAATACCCTAAGTTATCTTATTGCGGCTCCCAATAACTCGGAGGCAAATAAATGCAATACCTCAGCTAAGCTTTCCAACCGAGGATACATTCCTTTGCTCAGTGTAAATGCCGTGGGAATACCGCAAAACCCGTGTTCCGCGTTTAGTATTAGTTGTAGGCAGGCAAACAAATAATTTGCATGCCAACGCCGCACACGCAAGCCGGCGGACACGGAGGCAGCCGGGGTCCAGGGGCATCCTGCGACGTGGTGCAACCGTAACCTTTAATTTGCAAATTATTTTGAAATGTTGCGGCATGGTCGTGTCAAGTGCATTTGTTCCCCCCGCAGGGAACCAGGCAAGCGGCAAGCGGTAAAAACAGTGTAAGGTCGCTGCCAAAATAAGTTTACATCATTAAAATTAATTTCATGCAACTTCAATTTAGGGGGGAACTAGGACACCAGGAAGGACCAGGTCGCCAGTCAGCACGTTCCGCAATATGACGAGCTCCGCCGGATGGCGAGTCTTGCATAAAATTAGCTTACACGCATCACCGTCAGATGCCGGGAGCAAACGGAAGTCCGGCTAATTACAAACGGAATTGGTAAATGGCCACCGGTTCGGGTAATTTCCATTTAAAGTGGAGTTCGTAGGGATCCTCGGATCCCGATTATTTATTATTGCTTAATTGCGGCGCTGTCAGGGGGACATTTCGGTCCCAAGGTCCCTGATAAAGCTGGGTAAAATATGCGACTCTCTTTCGCAATTAGGCGAGATGCCCCTTCCATGATTTCTGCCGTCGTCTGGCCGGTGACTAATGAAGTCGCAGATTAAAGCTTCCAAAAATAAATATTTAATGTCCGCTATGTAGGATATGTACACTTCAAGGCAAAATAATAGCAGCTAAGATTGCTTGGGTAAAGGGAAAAATATTCTGCAGAGACTGCATAAGTTTTTTATAAATTAAAGATACTTATAGTTGAACTAAAGGCAGGAAAGTATCTTAATTTAAATAAATATTTAAAGACTTATTTAATTTATACAATTATATACAATACAATTCTTTATTCTTTAGAAAATAATATTCGTTAGTAAACACTTTATCTTCTCAGCGCTATTATTTGGTTACCACTGTACCTACGTATATGTAGGCGCCGCTATCGGGTCGCCATAAATAAGGGGCGGCTCCTGCTTACCCCAGCCGGCAAATAAATCAAGGACATTCCCGAATCCCAAGCACAGACTTCAGACGACGAACGTAAGAGCTACCCCGGGATACTTACACTTGAGATACTGCTCATTCCGGGCTATCACCTTCTCGGCGTTCTTGCGGGCCAGGAAGAACCACTCGGAGGTATTGCCCAAATAGTGATACTCCATGGCCAGATCCTTGGCGAAGACCGCGCCCAGATTCGGCGGCGGCAGGCGGTAGGCGAAGGGACAGAAGAGTCCCGGCTGGGCGGGGTGCTCGTTCCAGTCGAAGCAATTTCCGGCCGCGAATATATCATCGTCGAACTCCACCATGGACAGGACGGAGGCGTGCAGCAGGTTGACATCCTCCTGCACCGAGCGGCCGGTGGTCTTGAAGATTCTGCGAGAGCGAGAGACAAGAGAGGCATGTGTCGGATATTAGTTGCAGGTCCTTGCAGCGAACAAAAAATACTATACATATTTCAAGTGAATTTATGATGATGGCCAGCCAGGAAATTGCATGAAATTGCATTTAAAATGCATAGAGGAGAAGGTATTGGGTTATTGTTGGTTGTAGATACCCTTACAAAAGTCAAATTGAATAGTTATGCTATAAAATAAACAGAAGGAGACTTATAACTTAAAGGGTCTTATTTTTAATTGGTTTAAATATTAAAAAATATTGTATTAAATGCTGTATTTCATTATAGAAAAGCTTTTCAGACGAGGTCTTCAACCCATGTTCCTTTTATGTAAGTGACACGAATTTCCTGCTCAAACCCTAAGGGGCCACACCCCTTTTTCATGCAGAATATAATAAAATATTAATATAATAAAATGGAAGACAAGTTTGGTCGCAACTCAAGCAGAGCCCCGAAAGTGTCTCAGTGGACCAGCCAGAGAGCTTCTCTTCGCTTTTTTTATTATATTTATAAACCCGAACAGAACCGGGGGCGGAATACGGCCACAAGTGCACTCTTATAGGCGCGGCGCATTCAAGCAGCCTCAAACTGTGCTCAAGTGCGCTCCTGGCTTTCTATTGTCTGCCAAGAGGCCAGGATGCCTTCGCCCTCAGACCGCCTCGCCCCGAAAACGAGTAAACGAGAAAATTACATTGAAGATTTCAGGCCAGAGTGGGGGCCAGATTACCACCTTGTTCCCGTCTGTGCAATATTAATTAAAATGTTGCTTTCAAAAAGACGAGAGAATAAAAGAAAGTCACAGGCATTGGCTTCAATTTCATTTTCCAATACATTAGCCAGGAGCAGGCATCAGGCATCAGGATAATGGGAGCCTTTTGGGGATCTTGCGACGCTCGGAGCTCTCTCTCTCATGTGACGCGCTCGCTAATTGGGCGTGGCTCATTAATTCGCTGGCGGGCCTCATTTGTAAATGTCAACGGCATTTTGTCAGCAAACAGCGAACAGTCCCCCTCAGCCACTGCCACATCCCAACCAAACCAAACCAAAGCAAATCCATGCGAGTGTCCAAGGCCGCCGTGTCAGGGCTCAAAAGTCGCCTAATGATGATGATGACGCCGCCGTTCGCTGGCGATAATGCTGACTTAGCTGGGAGCCCGACATGGAGTTGACAGCTTTTTTTTTGTGCCCCAGCCAACCAGCCTCCTCATTATTTATGGCCCACTAGGATGTTATGGTAAATGGTTCGGAGATGAGTGCAAATATATCTCGCTGCTGCATTCGCACAGAGAAAAGGTCTTTGAAATAAGCAGAGAGTTCTTCTATACCTCTTCCTTTGTTATTTTTTAACCCTTAGATTTTAAACATATTTTTTCAGTGCTTTTTCCTCTGACTTATCCTTCCTTCTCCCCCCCAAATTAACATTCTCCTTAGACAACTTGAACTGTTTGTGTGCTTAAATAGTTTCGGGACGCCTACAGTTGCAGTCCTGCTGCTCCCCTCCTCCGAAACCCTTCGGCCCTAGACTTTCCTAAAGTGTGTTAAAAACACTTTTCACCACTTGAGAGCCAAAGGGGGGAAGGAGGTGCAAACAAGCGCCAAACAAGCTTCAGGTGTGCCTGGACGAGGGGGAGCCAGGAGTAAGTAACTCACTAAGTACTTGAGAGTGCTCTCCTCTCTCTCTACCTTTTGTCCTTTGTCTGCTTACACTTTTTCGAGGGTTAACTGAGTCTAAGCTTTAAACAAATGCCATTTTTTAAATTCTAGAAATAATGCTGGTTAAATTCTGTCTGAAAAAAGTACACATAGGTTTAATTTATGTCATTATTGTCGCACTAACTTTACCCTCAGTTCAGCTTAGAACTTCCATGACAACCCTCGTTGCTGCTGTGGTTGCTTGGGAGTTTTAGGTAATAAACACCTGTGTGTACTGGGTGTTGTGTGTGCTCTAGGTTGTTGTCCTATAGGTTAAATTACACAGAAAGTGCATTGGAAGTTGAGCGGCGAATCTTTCCTGACGTTTAATTAAAAACATGTTCCGGCCCATCACTGACCGACGAACGGACAAAAGTTCTTCCCCAGCCCTTGGCAATTTATATCCGGTGCTTTGTCAAATGCCCACCCACCAGGGGAAAAATGCCACCCACGGCGAGCCGGAGAAGATCCGGGGAAAAATCTCCGTGGAGGACTTAAGTCGGCTGTTTCGCTTATTTGTTTAGCACATGACGCCAGTCTTGGCCGTATTAGAGACTCAAGCCGGGCGCCCGCTGGCACTTAAGCCGCTTTTTTCTGTTATTTGACTTGAGAAGGTCGTTGCATGTCGGGGATGAGGTCTCAGCCCGGCCTCCTGCTCCCCGGGCTCCTTGTTAGCCTCCTATTTGCATTCAAGTCGCTGCCAAGGCTGCGATTTATTGATTTCGAAAAGAGAGCGGGGGGAAAATACAGAGAAACACGAGCACGCGAGCAAATCATTTAATTGGCCAGCCATAAACAAGGAAATTAAATTCCATTATAGCGCACAGTGTGAACAAAATATTAATTATGCAGACTGAAAGTGAAATGAAATTTTAAGGCAAGCACCTGGTCGGGCACCGAAGGACCCTCAGCAGCCTCAGCAGCCTCTGGGGAGGCCTCAGGCATCCTGATGCCTGCGTGTCGACATCTTAATTGAAAGCGAAATGCTCCGGTTTAATTATTCAAAGCCAGGACACTTGGCCCTACTACTCCGTCTCGTCCTGGCCAAACGAATGAACGAACGAACGAATGAATGAATGGCCATCATGATGGGACAGGATGATGTTGCTTTTCGGGCTGGCTTCGGTCCCTTTTGTCAGTCCTTTATTTTTGTTTGTCGGCTGCGCCTTTTAATGGCCCATAACGGTCAGGGCTTTTTGCCAATTTTAATTAGGCCATAATTAAATGATCAAACGGCGAGCCAAAGGCAAAACTGGCCCAAACGAAACGAAATTTATAAGATATATATTTAGATATGATTCCTGCTAATTGACTTCTGCGAATTATGTATTATGACGTGCATATCTCCAAGAAGAAATCACTTTTTGATGGACAGTTAAACCAAAAAAGGAAGAAATATTCAAATGCAAAGATGAGGAGATATGTGTCAGTGCCAAATCTAATTCTTAAGGGTAGGAAAATTGACTTTGTGCATGGATTTTAGGGAAATTTAAACGAATAAGTTATCTCTAAAGAGAAATCATTCTCCTGGGATTTTAAATAATGAAATGCAAGGGAATTAAAATGGCTTATTTATATTTAAACTCAAGTATACGCTTGAGAACTCATTTCTTTAATTTTCCCTTACTTCATTAGCAACTTCTGCCGATTGCTTAACTCTCTCTTAACTGTACAAATATATAACAAGTGCTGGCTTAACTTGTTTAATATTTGCAACCTCAAAAACAAGCCAACTAAAAGGCTGCCAACTTTTAACCAACCGAGATGCATAAATTATAAAGTTACCGAGGAAATTGTGTAACTAAGTTGGCTTATGTCAGGGAAAATTGCCTGACATGACACGCGACACAAGATCAAAGGGGGAAATCAATGGCAGCTTCTCTACTCTCCCCGGAAGCAGGAAAAGGAGTTCAATCAATTACCAGTTTCCTGGCTTCAGCCTGCGGCTAATTGAACCCCCGACACTTGTTGTTGACATGTTTATGCTGGCCACAGCAGCCCTGTTCGCTTATTGTTCAAAAAATGCTTTTTGATTTAGTCCATTAATTGCTTTTAACTTGCTAACTTCTTGGCAACGCACTTTGCCAGCCCGATGATTATTATTGCAGGCACAACAACAGTGAACAGGGAACAGAGAGCCGAGTCCGGGAGGCGAAAAGTTGCCAAACATTTTCGGGCGCACAAAGTTTCCCTTTTGATTTCCTGCCATGGAGCATAATGAGTCGAGAGTCGAGAAAGCCTCGCGCCTTTGGGCCTCCTTGCAAGGACAAACTTTGGCCGCTGCTGTCTGCGGCTCTGGGTCCTGATCCGAATGCTTTTTTTATTGCGCAAAAATAGACTGCGAGTCCGCGGCGCGGCGAAAAAAGCTGCTGCTCTGCGGCCACGCCGTCTGGGGTCGGTTTAAACGTTACGCATACGCCAAGTGGGCCGCCAGCCACTTGAGGGGACGAGGAGGCGTCTCGGCGCAGAGCGGAGTGGGGGCGCCACGTTTTCGGGTATTCTCGACAAGTTTGTTAAGCTGTTAAGTTATGGCAACATGTGTTGCACAAAGCGGGCCACAGCGCCACAGCGATGCAGCAATGTAGTTTGTAAAGCCGTTAAAAGTGCGGAGCTGCGCCCTGCCGCCGCCACCGCAGAACATTCACAGTCGATCTAACCTAAGCCACATTTCTCTCTGTTAGTCTAAATAGAATTGAGTGGAAAAGGCATTTGGCCACTGAGGTTTTACAGTTGAACTTCGAAGAAATGTGCTTGTAAAGAGTGTAAAGAGTGTTTTAATATAGATTAATATATTATTCTTAGTTGGTGGGTGCTATAGAAATCACCAGAGGTTCCTAGTGGATTTCAGATACTTAAAGTCACCTGTAAAATAGCATTCTGCTCATAAGCCCTTTAAATTTCAGTTTTATTATTTTCCATCTATACTATTAGAGGCTTGACTGTACTTTTGTGAAAATCCCGAACCGAGGGGGGAACCATACGGCGCAGCCACGACCAGAACCTGCAACGGAACCCCGAGCAGGAACATTTACATCCAACAAGGCCAGCAGGCAGGCGGCGGACAAGGGCAGGATCCAGCATTCAGCAGTCGCAGGGCCCAGGAGTCAGGCCCAGATGCGAGAATCTGAAATAAACCAGCTGGAAAAAAGGTCCGCGGCCGAGTGCTTCCCATCCGCATAACCAGGGTGCTTCCACACACACACACACACACCCACACACAGTGTGGGGTCTTATGCATGTCCGTGTCAGTTGCAGTTTTCCAGTTGCGGGAAAAGCGGTGCAAAATCGGGGGGGTAACAGCGTGGGAAATGCGGGGAAAAATGCACATTAGGATTGCTTTGCACAGAAATGAAAACAATTTCCATTTCAGGGCTAGACAACTTGCTAGCTGCTGCATTCTGCAGCGACCAAAACAACAATAAAAATAGCGCAAAGCAGAGGCGTGGTCGGGGTGGCCGGAAAATGGGTGGAAACAGAGGTCGGAAAAGCTGGGTGGGGGCAGCGTTATTAGCACCGCCCGCCGGGCAGAAGCCGAGTCGAGTAAATCAAGCGGCGCAAAGTCCCAAAGCCAGAAGCCCACCCACACACTGGAAGAAATCAAGTGAAAAGCCAGCGAAGGAGGGGGAAAATGCATTGATTTTGATGGCCTTGTTAAGTACACTGAGAAAAGTAATGTTATTTGAGGGTTAAATTAACAGGGAAGCGTGTTGGTCTAGAATTTAGTCATTATTTTATTCAAGAAACTAGAGAAATATATTTCTTTGAGCAGGGTAATTTTCACATTTCTAGCCTCCCGATTTTTTTGGTAACCCAAAGCTTGCAAAGAACTTGTAAATATCCTTCAATTGATTTTCAAAATCCTACTCTCCATTTATTTATTCCTGTGTGAAACTGTTGCCTGAACATTGACTTGTGTTGATATTTGTTTGCTTCCGTTTGGAGGAGAACTTTGAAGGATGTTGACAATGACAAGCGGCAGAGACTGAGGACCGGGTGGAGGGGGAGGTGGCCTTGCCGCTGTCGCGTTTTATTGCCGCTGGCAATTGGAAACTGCATCGCTTATGCAGATTTCAATTTCGATTTGTTGTATGAACTGAAACCGAATGCAGCAGCAGCAGCAGCAGCAGGAACAGCAACAGCAGCAGCAACATCAACAGTAACAGCAGTAAAATTGAAACAAGCAACGGAGAGGCAATAAATTATTTGCCAAGTTTATCGCCGAACTTCCGCAGAAAAACAAAATCATTGCCTGGCAAATACCAGCCAGCGAGAGAGCGATGTGCACTCGACGCCGGCAGGGAAACAAAAGAGTTTAGAAAAGCCGGAAACTCAATTTCGAGGAAAAGCCAAGGAGCAGGGCTCGCCATTCACACCTCGCACTCCCTGAGCCGCTCTTGAACCGCTCTCGACGACAACACATTTAAGTACTTAAAAGTTTTCCGATTCCATCCGCCATGTTGCCACACTCCTGTGTGTAGTGTATGTGTGTGTGTGTGTGTGCCAGGAGTCGTCGTCCTTTTTGTTTGCTGTCTACACTTTGGGAACATGGCGTGAACGGAAACTAACGAAAAGTGGCCAAGGCAAGAAAACAATTGAAGCTCGTAATTTCAAGTTGAATTGATATTGTTTTCCTGCTCCAGCTCACCCTCCCTCTTCGCTCACCTCTGGAGGCAAGCTCCCCGTCCTTTTTCCCTATAGAAACACCCAGCCTTTTGCTATCCCTAAATGTTATTCTTGTTTTTGTTTGCGCAACAAAGTAAACGGGAAATGCCCCAACACAAAAAGTGAGCAGGAACAAGGAGCCGACGCCGCCGGAATCACAGGATCTTGGGTCGGACTGGGGGAAAGCGATAACAATGTATCACAAAACAATAACTTCAATTAGTATCTATCTGGAGATGAAACCTCCTCGCCCCTGCTCCAGTCCCTCCCCTTGGTTAATCTGCTCCTGCTCCGGGGCCCTAGGAAAAGGCAAGAGGGAAAAGTTTTTCCGGCCAGCCTTGATTATGTTAACACAAGCAAAACTGATTAAAACAGGCGCTGTGATTAGCACAGCAGGCGCTGTTGGAAATTATGAACCAGTCGGGCGAGGACTTGCTTCTCCGACCATTAAATTCACGGCCGAGGGAGCGAATAAATCGGCAGGACAGGCTTTAGAGCCAGCAGTCCCTGGGGTCACATTCCCGTATTGAACAAATAATGAAAACAAATGTCTGGCATATGACACTAAATGCAATAATGTTGATCCCAAAGCCAGATCCAGATCCAGAACCAGATCCAGGGGCCAGGCGCAATTTAATTTATTGACATTTGACGTTAACAGCCCAGTGTGCGACTTTGACATTTTATTGCTCCCCAGGCCAAGTTACAACGGCAGCACCACATTTCGGGTTTCCCTGTTTCCCTGTTTTCCGGCTTTCCCATTTCTCCAATTTCCCCTCCGTCACTTAATTTGTCAAGCTGCTCCTCCGCTGGGTTAATTGTTTATTTGTGCGCTTTATTGACAAGCGGCATTTGTTCATTAGATTTGTCAGCTTGTATTCATGTCCTTGCTTCCTCTCTTTTTTGTGGCTTTTAACAAATGAGTTTTCCGTGGACAAATGGCCCTGATTTCCTGCTCCCCCTCCTGCTCCCAGCAATCAGTGAGCCAAAGTTGTTATCTTCTGTTCTTGAAAATTATGTCCAGGGACTAAATCAATTCCTTGGCCTGTTGCACAGATCCCCCCAGCCACACCCAAGCCACTCGCAGGAGTCTCGAACAGATAAAAAATCACCTTTTTGGCTCGTTTTTTGTGCTTCGAGGCATTAAAGAAAAACTGAAGACATAAATTCCCGCTCTAATGTCTGTGTGAAAGTCCCACAGACACGGACATTGACATATAGGATGCGTGTATGCAGGCGGGGAAAGTCGAACCAGGACTTTGTGCCCACATATGCGACATCTGATGAAACTTAGTGTTTATTGTCTGTGCGCTGGGAAGAGGCAAAAGGAAAAGCAGAGCAAGAACCAAAAGAATGCTGGATCAACTTTCCTTCTGCCAAATGCTGGGGAGATTGCAGCTCATCGAATGTCCTTGCGATTGTCACTTAGGTCGATGCTATACTGGCCAAATCGATGACGGGAGTCCGGCATGGAAGCGGGAAAACAAAACACACAGCCATCACATATCGACATCGTAGCTGGTGGAAAAAAAGTTTTGCTTGCCCAGCTTGAACAGCTGGGAATTCCAAGAAAAAAGAGAACCAAATGAATGGCCAGGTAAATCAATGTCCTCTGCTCCTCGTTTCGGCCACAGGAACGCCGCAAACTTTTTGTCCTGGCCCAGGCACGCCTGTTCTGCTAAGTAATTGAACTTTTATCAAAAAATTGCACGCAGCCAAGCAGACGCGGTGGAAATTGGTGGCAGGCGGCAGGGAAAGCCAGAGGAAAATCGTGGCAGAAGCTAGTTCTGGCAACTATGGCCGCAACAAGGAAAGCACATTATGCTCGTTGCCATCGAAGGCCACTTGCCAGCCAATCTGGATGAGCAGAAATTGGCGACTAACTACTGAAACGTGAGCGACGACCGATTGAGAGTGAAAAGTCCTGACCGAGTCCTGGGCTCCCCGACGATTGCCTTTGCCATTTGCCAGATGAGAAATGTATAGGAAATAACCAGCAGAGGTTTCTGGCCACTTTGCTTTGTGCTATTCTTTGGAATTTCTCATTAAATGTCATAGCTGCTGTGTTCGTATTGTCAAAAATTACTTTTTCATATTTCCAGTTTTGGTATTGTGGAAATTGCCCTTTCACAGGTGGCTAGTGACAACCATGCCGGCTATCAAGTTGCAATCCTCCGACGGCGAAGTATTCGAGACCGATGTCGAGACAGCCAAGTGCTCGAACACCATCAAGGCCCTGCTGGAGGATTGCGGCCTGGAGGCGGAGTCGGAGGAGAATCCGCTGATTCCCCTGCCCAATGTGAACTCGATGATACTGAACAAAGTCCTGATTTGGGCCAAGCACCACAAGGACGACATGGACTCGGACGATGACGAGGAGGAGGAGGCTAACCCCCTCACAGAGCTGAGCCCTTGGGACGTGGAGTTTCTGTCCATCGATCAGGGCACCCTCTTTGAGCTGATCCTGGCGGCCAACTACCTGGACATCCGGAAGCTGCTGAATGCCACCTGCCAGACAGTGGCCAATATGATCAAGGGACACACCGTCGAGGAGATTCGCCAGACCTTCCACATCGCCAACGATTTCTCGCCCTCCGAGGAGGATCTCCTGCCCACGGAGAACGCGGCCCCTGAAGAGGAGGACTTGATGTCTCCAGACCTATGAACATGAACCATAAATTACTTAATAAAGTTTGCCCGAGAAACAGGAATGTATTCTGAATTCAAGGAGATTTTTTCATCCTGTCATCGAGTTCTCACTTTCCCACTGCCAAGGCACAATTGTAGCCATCATTACTGGATTTATTGAGAGTTTAACAAATTAACAAAAGAAAAGATATTAAAACAAGCTCAGTGGAAAAGTATAAACTATACGAAGTATATAGAAAGTATTCCCCAAATTCAAACTGCTAACCTCTTTTATTTTCCCAATTATTTACTAAGCTCCGGCTCTATTAACCTAACCCCGATTGTGAATCCATTTCCGAATCCATTTACATTTCCACTTGCATGTCGGCCAACGTCTGGCCAAAACTTTCGATTGGAAAAGTTTGGCGTGTGGATGAATATGATGTGGAGAAGGCGGAAAAGTTGGCCAAGGCCCCGCTGGGTTACTCACCTGGTCAGCATATTGGCGCGATTGACGGCCACCTCGGCCTCCACCCGAAACCGGTCCTGGGCATACCGGTCCACGACGCCCTCGCCCAGATTCAGCGAAGTGCCAGCCACGCAGTTGGAGCCCATGAGGTGCTGCTGCTCGATGTACTGCAGGAACTTGGACACCAGATCGATCTTGCTGTCCCTCGCATTGATCACATCGGCGGTGATCTGGCTGGACTCCATGTTGTCTGCGTCCGGATCGCCGCCCTCCACGTCGCCAATGACCAGCTGCTTGGTCTTGTCGTCGATCTGCGCATCTGGCGGGTAGCCATCGTCCATGGTCACCTCGGAGGTGTCCAGCCCGGCATCGGGCTCGGCATCGGAGTCCGCATCGGAGTCGCTGTCGAAGCTTATCTGCTTGATCTCCATGCTGGCTGCCTGGGACCTGGCCTCCGCCTCGGGTTCGTTGCGGGTCTCCTTGGGGCCGGCCTCCTCCGGCCACTCGGTGTCGTTGAGCAGCTGCAGCCGGTTGAGGCTCAGCTGGTCCAGGTCATTGTTTTCATAGTCTGAGGAAGAGTCACGGGATGACTTGCCAGCTCTCTCCCAAGTTCCGTTCACGGGCAGCAGGCGGGTTCTGGGCCTGGCTGTGGTGGACAGCCGCTCTTCCTGCTCGTCCTCTACCTCATCGCTTTCCTCTTCGTCGTCCTCCTGCATCGCCTGCCTGCCGTGGGTGTTTTCCTCCTGGTCCTGGTAATTGGCCTCATCAGCACTTGCACGCACAAATTGGCGGGCCTGCTGGCCACCAATACTGGGATCAGGGGGCGTGGTCAGGGAGCTCTCCAGCTCCAGTTCGTCCGCCAGCTGCATGACCTCACTGAGGGCCCGGTCCTCGCCGGTGTCCTCGCTGGCCGGACGCCCCTGCAGGTGCTCGGCCTCGGCCAGGCTGCGATGGTTCTTCGACGGATGCAGCAGGCCCAGGCTCTTGTCCACGCTCTTGCGAATGCTCTCGTTGATTTTCTTCTTGTGCAACTTGCGGATTTTATGCGTGACTGGAGCGGGGGAGGTGGCACTCGGCAGTTGGGTGGGCGCCACCAGGAGCAGGCGAGTGCTGATGGCACTCCCAGGGCTGCCTGTGCCACTGCCATTCCCGTGGAGGAAATGCGAGCGAGAGCGCCCGTGGCGTATGTTGAAGCTGTCGCCCGTCATCAGGGTTTCCGTTTCCGCCTTGACGCGACTCCGTGGGGATCCCGTCAGCTCCTCCAGCTCCTCTGCCTGTGCCAGCACACCCACGGCCATCCACAGCAGCAGCCAGAAGCCCCAGCCCAGCCACGTCCACAGTCGCTGCGGCATCTGCATCCGCATCCCCATCCGCATCCTCGGGCTGTGGGTTCCTGTGGCCCCCTTTGAGTACACCCCTATATCCCTATATCGCTTAGTTGCTCGCCTTGATTGGCTGATCAGCACTTTGTGCCGCCGCCGCGTGTGCTGTGGTTATCGATTTAGTTCTCCGGCTCCCTTCCTGGTGCTACCTTTTGGCATTTTCAGTTGTCAAAGGCCGCGGCGAGAACATCACGCATCCGCACCGTGGCCGGCCGCCAGTTCGAGCGGAGGGACTGGGGCGCCCCGCTTTCCATTTCCCTCCGTGCCACCCACTGGCCTGACGAAAGTCGTCTCCTGAAAAGAGGAAAAAATCCAATGATTAGTCTTTGAATCACGCTGAAGGCTGCATGACGACGAGCTTGGTTGATGGACACAGAGCGAGATGGGTTTTGGGAAATGGCAAAGTAAAATAAGTCTTTGGGCTTCCATTTAAGACTGGATAAACAAGGCAAAAAATGGGGCACATTTACAGACGGAGAAATGTTTGTGGCATGTTGATATATTTTTTATGTTAGCCTTGTTAATTTTTGGTAGTTTTAGGAATGTTTGTAAGGATGTATAAATATTAACAAAAGAAATTCCATACTTAAAGAGCTCTTAAAACCTTATTTAAATTTTTAGAATGAAAATTAAACTAACAGAATACTAATAAATATTTCTAGTAGTCTGGCTTTGATTTAAGCAAATTTCGTGACATGAATTCATGAACTCTTCCTAAGTCCATACTTCAATTTAAAAAGAACAAGGTAATCACAAAGAATTTTTTTTAAATACCTTTTCTTGTTGTGCATAAATTTTGAACCTTAGTTATCGATACTCCTCCTTTCCCCACCATGAATTTCCGGTTTACAGCCAATTTTCCTCACTATTTTCGTAGCTTCTTTCATTACTTTCCCCCTCTCGCTTGGCACCATTTTCCCTTGTGCCCTTTGCTGTGCTCGCTTTTCCGGAATGTAAGCAAAATGTTTTCTTTGAATTATGCGATTTTTGTGTTATGGCGACTGAAGGTCGCTCGCCTCACAAATAATAATTCAGAGTTCGCTCCGGCGACGCCGAGTTAGTGTAATCAGAGAGGGCGCTCCGGACCAAGACTTCTGGACTTTCTCCTTCAGCTGGACTCAAAGAGGCACTCACACAAATTCGCGTTAGGGCGGCAATTAAAAATTTCCGCATCTACGCAGCGGAAAAACAACACAAATAAATAATTGTTTCCCCAAGAGTCGTCGTCGTCGTGAGCCAGCGAAAAAGCCAGTGAAAAATTGCGCATACGCCGAGTGGCGCGGCTGCATTGTGCGAAGCGAGACGCAAATTAAACGCAATTCCTTAGAAGTGCGCTTTGATTGTCAGCTGGGGGATCGCGCCCCCCGGTAGCCCCTCCCCCCAAGGCAGCCAAGTGAACATAAATAAAAGTGTACGGCCACAAGTCGCATAAATATTATGGCGCTAACAAATTATATGCCATTTAAATGTAATACTAATTCTGAAAGGAAAATCCACTTGGCGGCACCAGATTTCCAAAAGCTCAGCGGCATAAACATTTTATACTCCACGGCACGGGCCCATACATATATACGGACGTATATATCCTGTTTGTACTGTGTAAGTATCTGAGGCACAGGCAGCACCAGTTCTAATTTCGAGTTTTATGAGCCATAAAAATTGCTCCAAGGCGAGACCAAACATCAGCACAGACAAACAACAACGACGAGAGCACAATGGCATTGAAGTTGTTGGTAGGACATTCACGCAAGGATGCTTCAGAGGGGCGGCAGCAGGACATGGGACGGCACAATGGTCCTGGCGCAGCAAGAGTAATTGACACTCCAGCCGCACACGGAGGAGGTGCGAGGAACGACTCACTTTTGAGCTCGGGATCATGCGGCACTATATGCGATTAGCCCAGATTCACTTGCAGCTTATGGCGGGATTTTTTAGCTTAGCCCGGGACTTATTTATGCCCCTTTTCTTGGGCCAACTCAGGTTAAAGTGGTAGCAGTTACAAGGCATTAATTTTAATCAGACACAACTTGTAGGTAAATAACTCGGCAAGGCTTTTTATAGTTTAAAAGGCTCTGGCACAAGATAAAAATAATTTTAAAAGGTTACAAAAATATCACCAATTCCCTTGAAGATTTTTGAAGTATGTAACCAAGTTTTCTTTGCCTGCTAAAACAGTTTAAACATTACATTTTCATCCAACCAACTGCAATAATTTACTCATACTTTCCCATACTCTTCCATCGCATAAACCCCTCTGGAAAGTGTAATTTTTAGTGTTACACAAAGCGCAGTGCAAACGCCGATGAATTCTTTATGCGCAAGTGTCGCGGCCTCGGCGGTTGGCACAATCCAATCAGACAATAAATAAACAATTGACATCCGTGGGTGCGAGGAAGCCGGCATCTATTATTCATAAATGCCACGGCAAGTCAAACGGGGGAGAGTGCCCAACCAGAAAAAGGGACAGCTAAATCCTCGGGGTCCTCTGGGGGCTCTCGGACAGTTGGAAATGGAGTCGTCGAGGCTAGCGAGCAGCGGGAGAGGGCCACAGTTTTGATTCCGGTTCTCCCCTGACACAGCTAATGCATTACGACAAACGAGCCGAGCAGTGGGGGGGGGCTAAAAATGGGATAGTGACATTCCCGTGCACTTAACCCCGTGACACCCAACCCCAGCATGCGGGCAGTTGTGAACCCCCTGACAGCTCAACTTTCCCCCTTCTGCCGGGTGCCCTGTCGTCACAGGTGAGTGGCTGCTGATGCAGGTAACCCGACCTGTGAACTGCCACTGCCCATCCCTTGTGCCACACACGTGTCCAGGATGTTTGAAAACTAACAATCCAATTTGAAGCGAAGAGCAATTGCATCTGCGACTCGTCGGGGCAGGCGAGAGTGCTTAGCCTGATTAATGCCAGCCAACTTAAAGCTGGAACTTGAAGGTAAGCTCTAGCACAAAATTACTGGGGATGTGTATTACTTCTGAATATTCATATATTTTATAATTTATCATGATTTAAATATTTATTACAGCTCCCCAGAGACTTTTCTTTGATTGTTTTCCGTATTATCCCCCGGATAGTAGAACTAAACTAAATCCAGAAAAGGTCTCTGTTTTTTCCGTCTCCCATAGCCATATCCTATTCTCAGTGCTCAGTTCCTCCTCCTTTTTGCTTCCTTCAAATTTATGCAAACACATTAACAAACTCAGCGCATTTACTTTGCATGTACAAGACACACACAGCGGCTGTGCCAGTGTGTGTTTGTTGTGTCCTTGTTGCTGCCAGTGACAAAGTTGGAGCGTTAAATGAAATTCGGGTAATTTTTCTGTCGTTGCCGGTGAAAAGAATGAAATGTCTTTTGACAAAATAGCAAAAGAAAAAAACGGGAGCCGAAACGGAAAACCGTCAAACCGGGAAGGTACAGGTAGGTGTGGATTTTTAGAAGGTTGGCATAAGGGATGCCCTATGAAATGGTATTTAATTTAAAAACTATTTATATTTAAATATGTTTAATGTTTTAATATTTATTTTGGAGCTTTATTTATATTTAATTTGCATTTTACAGATAATTAAAAAGTTACAAATTCTTTTGTTTTAATACAAATTTTTAGCATTATTCATTTTGCCACTGGAAATTTATCCTTTCCTTTCATGGAGACTGAAAAACTTCAATTTGATGCAACCGAAAAACATTTCCCATGAATTTTAAATTATGCTTGGCTTTGTAATTTTTGCGAGTCATTTTTCTACCTGATGTGGGGAATATTTTTCTTGCCAGAAAGAAAACTACCAGATATGTATATTTCCTCTGAAAGGGAAACCTACCTAATATCCTTCTTCCATGAATGACAAATTTCCCCCTCAGATATATTTTTCTTCCCAGAAGGTATAAGACCAGCATAGTTTCCACATCTTTTGGCAAGGGCATCCCAAGAGGCTGGAATGGAAATAGCGACGCGACACCTTCTGCCACTTTTTTGTCCTGGGAGCTGAGTCCTTCGTCTTCGTCCTCGTCGTCGTCGTTGTCGTCGTCAACTCATCAGCAGCGTCACCTTTGTTAGGTAATTCACATTATGTGTCGGCGATGGCGCCAGAAAAAAAATTCAAACAGCAGCAACAAACAAAAAGGCATGCCAACAAAAAAAAAAGGAAGAAGAAATACGAAAAAATGACATTTGACTTTTAAATTGGATAATTTTTTGTGACTACCCCTGGATGGCTGGTTGCCAATCAACGGGGGCAAGTGGGGCAGGGGAGGAGGCCTTTGTCTTCGAAATAATTTAATTTAATTGATTTTGGGTCAAAGGTTGACACACATTAGATGCGAAGATTGATTAAAATTTCAGTTTCAAGCGCTGCAAGCGAACACCGCCGCGCGCTGGAAAATGCGCTACGAACAAAACGCTTTCAATTTGCATGGAAATGATGCAGAAAGTAAACACACACCACATGCACACTGTCACTTACACCGTCTCATCTGGGGTGTGTTCTTTACAGCCACTAATACTAGCTACAAAAATCACATAAAAAGCTAGCAAATTGCTCAGATTATGGGCCACTTGGGCATGGCTTTCTCGGCTTTTCCTCGCAGTGGAGGAAAAGCCGGGGAAAAACAGGGGCGGTATGTGCGCTGCGTTTTTATGAGCTGGCAAACATGCTTTTGAGAATTTATGAAAAATAAAAATTGCAAAAGGCAGTCAGCGGAAGCTCAGTTTTTTAGCAATTTTTTCCTTGCTTTTCCCTTCCTTTGCGGGTTGCAAATGTTTCCTTCATTAGCTTCTATTTGTGGACTGAACCCGTAGGTCCTGGCCTGCCAAGTTCGGATGTATTTATTTATTTATTTGTTTGTTTGTCTGTCTGTCTGCTATTTTTCCGGGTTTCGTGTATTATTTAAGCTTTGGATATTTAATGAGGCGCCGCCTACACATGTTTTTCCAGTGACTAGGATTGTCACAGGTAGCCGGGGGTTGGGGTTCAATATAAGTATTTTCGTTGAAGGTATATTTAAGCTAAGAAATTGGTGTGGCTTGTCACTTCATAGCTAAAGTCCTTATTATTAATTTTGTTTTTTAGCATTAAACTATGTTTGGGTAACTGAAAAAGATCGTTTTAATTTATATTTCCCAAAAATATACTTTTAAAAACCTGTTCATCCAAAAAAGAACATAACAAGAAAGGAAGCTTACTTCGGTACGCCGAAGAAGTAATTAGCGATTTTTGAGCCAAAAATGTACCCATTACAAAAAAAAATGATAGGTGTTACATCGTAAAATTGAAAAAAATTTACAAAAAATTATAAATTTAGTTTTGAATGCAGAAAAGTTCTCCCATAAAATCTAAGAAGAAAAAACCAAACCAGACTAAAATCGGTTGAGTTTTGGCCAAGTTATGATCAAAAAACCGTAGTGATTTTTTAGCCAAAAAAATTACCAATTCAAAAAAAAAAATGAAAGGGGTCAAAATGGTCAAAAATTGACAAAAAATTAGAAAACGTGTTTTAAATGCAGAAAAGTTCTCCATTAAAAACTAAGAAGAAAAAACCAAACCAGACTGAAATCCGTTGAGTTTAAGCCAAGTTACGACCAAAAAACCACTGAAGAAGTTCGAGATTTTCGAGCCAAAAATGTACCCATATTTTTCAATAAAATGAAAGGGGTGACATCGTCAAAATTGTAAAAAATCGGCCAAAAATTAGAAATCGAGTTTTAAATGCAGAAAAGTTCTCCATTAAAAACTAAGAAGAAAAAACCAAACCAGACTGAAATCCGTTGAGTTTAAGCCGAGTTACGACCAAAAAACCACTGAAGAAATTCGAGACTTTAGAACCAACAATTTACCCATTAAAAACAAATGGAAAAAATTTATCAAAAATTAGAAATCGAGTTTTAAATGCAGACAAGTTCTCCATTAAAAACTAAGAAGAAAAAACCAAACCAGACTGAAATCGGTTGAGTTTAAGCCGAGTTACGACCAAAAAACCACTGAAGAAGTTCGAGATTTTAGAGCCAAAAATTTACCCATAAAAAAATTGTAAAAAATTGGCCAAAAATTTGATATTGAGTTTTAAATGCAAAAAAGTTCTCCATTAAAAACTAAGAAGAAAAAACCAAACCAGACTAAAATCGGTTGAGTTTTGGCCAAGTTATGATCAAAAAACCGTAGTGATTTTTTAGCCAAAAAAATTACCAATTCAAAAAAAAAAA
>VNJV01012894.1:0-39681 GCA_008042635.1 Drosophila nikananu
ATGCACCTGTTGCTAGCTGCCAAATAGATAACACACTGATAAGTAAATAACTTTTGTGTTTTTCATCCGATCGTTACCAGATTTTCGGTATTGATACATGTTCTACATATGCATGCCTATGCACAAAAAGAAAGATATATGGTAATATTTGCGGCTGCAAAACGTTTTTATTGATTTGCGGGGGAGTGGGGGGGAAATTTTTAAATATGAAACAAACTTGATCTGCGTGCAAAACATTCCGACCTACATACCGAATTTGGTGACTCTAGCTCTTATAGTTGCTGAGATCTAGGCGTTGACACAGACGGACAGACGGACAGACGGACAGACGGACAGACAGACATGGCTAGATCGACTCGGCTGTTGATGCTGATCAAGAATATATATACTTTATGGGGTCGGAAATGCTTCCTTCTGCCTGTTACATACATTTGCACGAAATTAATATACCGTTGTACCTACGGTACATGGTATAAAAACTCTGTATCAAAGTTTGCTCTAGTTCCATGAAAATTAAATTTAATATTTGCAGGGTCCAAGTCACAGGGCGGGCGGTCACTCCAGACAGGTAACTTCACTCCGAGTGACTTCCATTTGTCCGGTCCGCCCTCTGCCACTCCTCAAGCTCATTTATTTTAATGCATTTTACTAATTACTCACCAAAGGCAGGAGACGAAGAAGAACTGGCCAAGAACAAGAAGTTGAAGTGGCAGGAGCACCCGGCGAAGGGCAAATTAAACTTTTTGACTAACTCGACATGTAAGTTTAGCCATTTAAAGCCGTAACCACGGCCAGCATTTCATTTCCTAGCTAAAAGTTTCTGTTGGGGGCATTTAATTAGTGTGTATGTACGGGCGTCCGACTTCTGGGGAGAAAGTAGACGAGAAATGTGTAATCAACCCTTGGGGGTCCCCACCCCCAGACCCCAGCCCCAGCTAAGCTGTACTGGCCATTTTCAATTAAGTTGTGAATGTGTACGGGGAAAATGCCAAGAAAAAAACCCAAAAGAGTCGAAAAATCAAAAATAACATAATGGACAAATTAAAATGTTTGCTGTGCCTTACGATATACGAAAATTCCCCACTAGATTTGCCAGAATTTTTTTGTTTTCTCCTCCCCAAATTCCTGGACATTGTTCCTATTCCGATTCTCTGTCTGCACCACTTACATTTTTGCTTTCCTCGTTGTTATCCATTGGGGAGTCTAAATGAAATTGGTTTTGCACAGCCAACAAACGGCCATTTACAAAATTTCAATGCTTTGCATTCCAAAAGAGCTAAAAAAGCGTAGGTGTGGAGGCAGAGGTCACTTGTTTTAGTGAAAATCTATTATTAGTGCTTTGAACGCGTTGTCCCTCTCATTGCCTTGATTTTTTAATAGCGTTTTATAATTTCAAATGCAATAAAATATATCACATTTATATATAAAAAATAAACTAAAAATAGCAAGATTATCACCAGCGCTTCTGGTTATTGATTAGTTATCACCTCAAAGTACATTTTTGCAGAATTAAACCAACCTTCAAGTAATATAAATTTCCTTTAGAAAGGCCCCCAGAACCTTTCCACTCCCAAACTAAAAGTTCCCTCATTCATTTATGATCTTATTCTGTTTTGGATTTTTTGTGGCCACAAAATGTTCTTGGCTAATCTCATCAAATGGCTTCAGCATAATTTTCTTATCGGCGGACATCGGAAGCGAGACTGGTCACAGCTTCCGCTGAATTTATTCTCATTTTCCTCTAGCTTGTGCAGGAGCTGGCCACTCCATTGGAGTCCATGGAGCATTTTTATGGTCACTCAAATGCGCATAAAACTTTGTCCCCGCATGTGAGTGTCTCTCTGGTCTTTTACGACTTTTTTCTTGGCCTGCTCTGCTCTGCGAAAAGCTGCTGATTAAACTTTATGGCAAATTTGCTGAATCAGTGCTTCGCAAAGCCCCCACATCATCCTGCTCCTGCCCCAAATGCTCACACACTCCACTGGCTAAATACAATCAAATCAAAAATTCCAGTCCTCACATCGCAGCGGCAATGTTTTTACGATGCACCAGAATTTGTGGAAACTAATTTTGTGCAAATATCGCTAATAAGGCGGCTATTTACATTCACTTACTGTGGCCTTTCAAAGTTTGATAGAGGGAAGCTCGGTTTTATGTTGAACAAATTAAAAGTAACAATTAATAAATAAAAAGGGCAGATAATAACACAGCACAGTGGCGCACTTTAATTTATATATTTCCATGTTAAAACGCTTATTTCCAAAGTTTACGATACTTACTGTACGCACATGTTGCTACCGTCCCACATCCCGCCCGAACAATAACAAATTCAATATAAAATTATTTACAAAATGCATTTAAATTTTATTTGTCACATGTGTTACACGAACATGGAGCGCCGGGACGACGGTTAAATGTGGAGGGCAAAAGGAAACTTTTTAGTTGGCGTAATGGGAGGGAGCGCTTTGCAGCATTATCCGGCTGTGTCATTGTGCTGTTTGTCCGTATCCTCGGCCCGATACGGGGCAGCAGCTGGCTAAACAAATTGAGAATTGATTCTTTATAGACCATTAGTTTTGATTATACAATAGTTGGTGGGAGTGGGCGTCGGTGGACGGAGCAGGGAAAGGTCTCTTCGGCTAGACGACATTCAATTGAACGCTTCAACGCCTATCGGGCAATTTGGTGCCGAAAATTATGAGGCTGCCATAGCTATTATGGTCCCACGATATATGGGACAGTAGTCCACAGGCTCCAAGGAGAATGTGTGTGCCAATGTCCATGATAAATTTGGGCTTATTTATCGGCCTGGCCAGTGGCAATTGGTAGCGGCCAGGCAGCAGCACAACGCACTGCCAGCGAGTGTTTCGGACACTAAGCTATTTGTAGTTTCGGCTTGGCTAGCTCCTCCGTCGATGGGGGGAGATATACGTTCTCTGCAGGGTGGTGGCAATCAAGGGGCATCCGTCCGAATTCCGGGGGTGTCGAGGCTAATGGCGTGGGCCTGGTCACTGATACATGAGCCAGGCATTGGCTGCAGCTGCTGCCGTTCGAGCGGCAAAAGCTTAAAGTTCAGCCAAGAGTAATAAGCCGTCCGTGCAGTTAAAGTTTTCAATGCTCGGGGAAAATGGGGGACAAAGGAGAGATTTAACATGTGCTTAGATTTCAATTTCATTTGCTTCAAAGCTATTGAGAAGCAATCGTATACCAACTGCATTTCCACGGTTCAAATGAAATTTTAATGTGAATTGAGGCCTATTGACGGATATAAATAATAATGACATCCGCATTGCAACTGTTTTTTAAAACGCATTCATTTAAAAATAATGCCGACTATGTTATCGCTCGTATTAACAAAACGAAATTAAAGAAAAACTCTCGATATTATTACGCTTCATTTGATCAAATTGATTTTCATTTCATTTGCCAGCTGCCATGCAAGCATTTATATATTATTTTATTTTAATGCATCATTTGGCAGTAATTTCAAAGAGCATAAATGTGGACAACAAGAGCAGGCATACATAAACTGTCGGCAACAATTTGTAGAATTGTTTTACAATCCGAAAACGAGCAACTAAAAATCAATAACATACAAAGGGAGACCTTAAACTGAAATCTCTGTGTTTATCGCCAATTCCCAATTGCAACTGTTTATAGTTTACGGCCGGAAAGTGCAGGGGCTGTGGGGATAAAGACAATGTCTGTTTGGGATCCCGACATTAATGATTTTGTAGGACAAATTAGGCTATGCGGCAGCCGGGCAAAGTGCATAATTAATTAGCTGGTCAGCGCTGGAAACTGTGCCGCTGGCCGGGAATCAGTTGAAAGTTTTGTGGCCAGTCCGCAAAATAGCTGGGTTTACCTGCCCGGGCTGCGAATGAATTCAAATCACAAAATCCATCGAGTTGTCCAGAACCATGTAGGCACAACTGTGCCGACGCCAAATGGTCCTGGCTGCTGAAATGGAAAATTTGCGCAAGAATTAGCGGTCGATTTTTCCGCAAACATCTATTTGTGTGGCTAAATAAAGTACGGTTCATAGCTATAGTTTTTGTGAATTTTGGAGCCAACAAATTAGGAAATCTAGAAGACTGTGCAAATATTACGCAAATCTAAATTGAGCATAAAATAATAACACCAAATAAAATAATGTAAATAACAATATACCCCCTTAAATTATCCCATTTAAAATTATTTTGTCTGAACAAAGTGCGTTTCATAGCTTGAAATACACCAATGAAACGCACTTTTTGCGGTTTCGTTTTAGTATTTTGTTGTCTTTATTTTTAGGTTTTCTCATTGCATAATTTATCAATTAATTGATTAGTTTAATTTATTTTCCCTTTTTCAGCTATATCGCATTATTTGCTGTAATCCTTTTCCTTTTTTTCGTTTCTCTTTTAGCTACTCAAACTAATTCTAGTCTCAGTTAATTACATTTTAATGCTTTAATTACATGGTTTAAATGTAGGTTTAGTCATTCATTTTTGAATCGTTTATGATATTTTACATTTAACAGCCTTATTATTAGCATTTCCTTAGCCTTTCTGCGGGAGGTGACGCTTAAATGTTGTTATTTTTTCATCACTCAACTAATTCGCCTCTTGCATTGTTTATATAACTCTAATTAAGATTTGCTCGTTAGGGTTGGGTATTCTTGTTTGGCTTTAACATCGTTTTACTTTGCTGTGGGAGTACTTCCTGCTAAAGTTCTTAATTTTTTGCTGGAAACTACCATCAGAAGTTTCCTTCGGGTACTTACTTTAACTACTTCTGTGCTATTTGAGTGGGTTTCCGGCTTCGTCTGTGAACTATTATTTCATTTGTTTTGCTTGCTCCAAATGCAATGCTCTAAATGCTTCGAGGGATTAAGGTTTTAATATATAGATATAGTTAGGGATTTATATTTACAAGCCAATATTTATGGGTTTGTCTGTATATCTTTACATACATTTTCGTTGTTGTTTTTATTTCTGGACTTTCTATTGGATGATTTTGTGGAACTGGTGGAAGTCTAAGCAATCTAATGGTTGGTTTTTGAGTGAAAGAAGCAAAAGGGTTCTAAGTTTCTATGGGTTATCTAAATCACAACAAAGATTGATACAGAAAAGCCACGACATGAGCAATCTCTTGCCTGATGTAAGATGAGCTCCATATACGGTAGGGAAATATTATAGAACATTATGAGGGATATATATTGATCCATTGAAATTCTCAAAATCTTATTAGGAACCCTAAGCAACCCTCGCAACTGACCACAACCAAACTTCCACCTGCAAGCTGATATATAGTTTTAACGCTTACATTTTATCCCTAACGCAATCCTCGAGGGAAACGTACCGACTGGATGTATCTCCTCTAAGTTATTGAGCAACTTTCTATTCACCCAAGCGGTAAACTGGGTCTAAGCTATGGCTTAGACATTGGCGCTAGAGCCGAAACTACTCAGGAATTTGCTATCGCCAGCTAAGCTGTTCACACTAGCTAAGGACTTGTTGTTGTCACCTGAGCTGGCCAGGAATTGGTGGTGCTGCTGCTGATGCTTGAAGGACTGGTAGGCGTCCGAGCTGACCGCTGACCAGGTGCCGTCCTTGGCCTTCACGTACAAGTGCTGTTTGCTCGGCTGCTTGCTGCCAAAGTGATGGTAGTCCCCGGGAGCAGCGATCGAGGCACTGGAGGCCCAATCGTTGAGCAGCTGGTTGGTGGAGTTGCACAGTCCCAGGCCGGAGTAGTCGCCGGCATCGGATGGGGGACCACCGGTAAGGAAATCGAGGGTTCCTCCGTTGGTGGAACCCGGATTTGTGCCAGCACCAGCATTGTTCTGCCTAAATCCGGACTTTCCCAATATATTATTCTCGCTTTTGTAGAGCGTCTTGGGCTGCCGTTGGCGCCTCAGGGTGCCAGCACCACCGCCACTGGCCATCTGGGCCGCCAGGGTGGTATTCGCATAGGCTCCCAGTCCCTGCTTCAGGGCATTGCTGGCAAGGAGCAACTGCTGCTGCTGGTTAAACGGATTCGTCCGCTCCGATTTCGTGGCATCCAATTGATCCATTTTGTTCTCGGTTATATTGATCTTTTTCAGCTTGGCCGGCGAGGATGTCACAATGGCTGTGCTGGCCGTGGATGTGGTCATCAGATTGGGTTGTTGCTGCTGCTGCTTGGACTCGAGGCATCCGTAATGAGCACTCGGCGGAGCCGAGTACATACCAGCCGATTGATAGTCGTTGCTCTGGTGATTGTTGTTGTTGCTGCCACCCGCCGGGTGGGGCTTTGTCGCATAGCGGTTCTGGTAGAGCTTGACATTGGCCACCACATTGGTGGTGGCATAGGCCCCGCAGCTATCGTAGAGGGAGGCCGACGATGGCCCGCCCGCGGACGAGGGTGCTCCGTGGGTGGGACTCTTGAATGTGGAGCAGGCGACTTCCGCATAATCGGGCATATTCAGGGGCGAGAGTCTGCAATGGGAGAGAGTGGAGGAAAAACCACAGTTTAAAATTGATTCACAGGAGGAAGACTATGAAATATGGTTTATGTACACCATAGAATACCGCAGGGATTTTGTTTATGTTTATTGATTAACTAAAAGCTAGCCAAATGTTCTAGAATTTTACATTAAGAGTTATTCATTCTATCATCTTCTTTACAGAACATACGTTCAACAAATAAAGTATGCTTTGAAAATTAGATTTCTATCGAATTAATCTAATTTACTCTTTTCTCATTTTGTAATTTCGCACATTATCCTACTACTCAATATTTTTCAGTGCAAATAATTTTCTCTACATTTATGCTTGTCTGGGGTTCACATCACCAATTCCATAAATCATTCGACGTTGTTGTTGATGGGAGGAAATTGCTTTTGTTAGGCAGTGAATGCAACTCCGGAAATTATTCCCCACTCACACCTGCTCATTAAAAATTTGTTGCTGCAATTTCCCTGCTGTACCGTGGCGATTGCAATTTGGTTAAATATGGCAAATACAATACACAAATTTCCCCATTAGCATTTCCCAACTTTGTAATTAGAGGGAGGAGGAGGTGGTAAAGAATTAACGTGGCAGCAGAAACAGGAAATGGAAATGGCAAAACCGGACTCGCGTTCAAATCAAACTTTTATCCATGCGAGTTTCTGGCAACACAAAAAATTAGCGTTTGCCTTCACCAAGGCAGAGAGAAACTTTTTTATTGCTCAAATTTTTGCACACTAATTAGCTAATGAGATAATGCTTATCTATCGCTTTGCTTTTCCCAATGAGTTCTCGTAAAAATGTACTGAAACGTTAGCGAGGCGGACAGTGGGTGGGTGCAGATGGCGAATAGTTTTGGTAATTTCATGGTGGTCTGGATAGTTAAGCAACTACTGAGGATAGAGCAGTTTACAGGACTTTGAAAATCCACTATTTAATTTTAAAGCTGAGAGATTTCGCCTGAATTTTCATATCCCCCACCCACATCTCTCCCAAAGACATATACTTTTGTATCCGATACTGTTGACCCAATTATAAAACACATTTCGGAGAACTCCCCCAAATGTGCTAAGGAATTCGAAATGTCTCAGGCTATTAAGCTGTGGCCTTAAGGACACCGGGGGAAAATGAAAATATGGAGATCTGAAGAGTCCCGAGTTCCTTCCCCGAGGACAATCAATTTTTAATTGTTAATTTAGCGGTGAAAATTGCGTTTTTCCAGGGGGGCTGGCAGCGCCGCTCGCCCCTCGAATCAGACAACAACCCACGAAAGAAATTAAATATTTTAATTGGAAATTTTAGGTAATGACGTTGCCGCTCTACGCACGTGTTCCGTGGGGACGGAGGCGGAATTAGGGCGGGGGGAGTGTTTATGTAAACAAGGGAAATAAAAGAAGATCCTGTTCAGGCGTAGTCCTGCTTATGTTATACTTTTTACGACTTTACAACGTTGTTAAAAGTGAGCAGCGGAGGAAAACTTCGGTTCGAAGGAATACAACGGAAAAATTGAAACGGAAATAATGAAAATCGCGTAACGGAAGTGGCAACGGTATTCGAGGGGGAAGTCGTTGGTATGCGGGGGTGGTAGGAAATGCTCCAAATTGCAAGTGAAGTGGAAGGTGGCGGATATTCCTTCATAAAAAAAAAGCAGAGCAAGGGAAGTCTAAACAAATAAATGCGTAAAATGCCGCAAATAAATACGCTAAAGTTTTCCGGGTTGAGGGAGCGAGACAGACAGGTGAACGCAGAGCAGGACAGCAATATGTCGCCAGCAGTTGCCACTTTTTTATTGCCTCTTGTTTGGATTTTTGTGTTATTTTGCTCTGTTTCTCATTTTTTGTTTTGTTTTATTATTGTTGCCGCAACGGTACATTAAGCTTTAAGGCAAGAAAAGAAAATACAAAGGAAATGTGCTTTTCCTTTTTATAAATTCCTAAGTAGGAAGTACAAGGAAAGTGGAAGTGGGTCGCTTGAATATGGAACTGGGATTAGGCTCAATGGAATTAAGATGATTAAGGGGAAATTCTTAGGATCTTCGGCTAAACTTTTGCAAGGTTTTCCGAGAGTCATTTGACGAACTGGACGAGTTTTCTTTTATTGGTGCGTCAGTTCGTGGAAAGTTAAGATTTAATATTGGGATTGAAAAGTTTAAGAGTTTCGAAGCGATCAATGACAGTTTAAGCTACTTGAATGTCGTCGACATGTTGTTGTGAATATTTTGGGAATTAAAATATTCAATCTGATTCTATCTGTGATTTAAGTGATTTTAAATCTTTATTTTCCAGTTTAAGTTGAATTGTTTTCACCACAAATTTAAGAAAATTTACGTATGTTTCGGGGGAAATGTATAGCAGAGAGAAAACAGAGGCTGCTATGTATTTCCCCCAAAAAGAAAACTCATTAGCCTTAAAGGGAGAACCACAGAGAGGAAAATAAAACAACAGCCAAAAGAAACAAGGAGATAAAACAGCCCCGGGAAATATGAATGAAATGCGTATATGGAAATTAAATAACGGCTGCAGTGCACCCCGCCAATGTGCCGGGGAAACGTAAACAGTTCCAGGCGGGGTAAGTTACCAAGGCCCAAAGTAAAACCCGTTCAAGTGTAACAATTTAATGGCGTTTGTTGTTGCTGCGGTGGCTTTCGCAGGGTTCCCCGTTCGAGGGTGGCTCCGTCTCCGGTGGGGGAATTTTAAGGAGGCAGCCGCAGCGGTTGCAGCCCCACAAAATATATTTTTTACGATCCAGCTCGTAAATAGTGCGATGGATCTTTTACTTAAACCAAACGAAGCGCTCTTTTGTTGTTACACAGAAAACAAAAAATGTTTCGGAAATGAGCTGAGTCCTTTGCAAATTGTACTCAATAAGTCATGCCTTCGGAAAGGATTTATACCCTGCCTTCAAATATATTAATTTCCTGTATGTATTTTTAATCTCTCATGAAGCTTGCGAATTTCATTAACAGAATTTATAGGGAAATATAAATAATTTCTTCTTTGGGCCCACACCCACTTCTCCTTAACGAGTATCCCTCTACCCATTTAAGCCTTCTGCTCGCTGGCCAATTTTTATTGTAATTAAACAGTCAGCGAAGCGCAGACAGGATATTAAGCCAACTTCCTGGGCTGATAAACAACCCGGGCCTCACCTCTCGTAATCAGGCAGGAGCGTCGGCTGTTGTCCCTGTTGGGCGGTGGCCTGTGCGTATCCCGGAAGTTGCTCCTTTGTCGTACATGTGCCATTAGCCCCTGTAACCCCTCCGCCGCCGCCAGCTCCTCCGGATCCCTGTCGCCAAACGCCGCCGGTGGGATCGATCCAAAGACCATTGGGGCCAGTTGCCGCTGTCGAATTTGAGCCAACGGCACCGACGGCTCCGACTCCATTTAGCGGCAATGTTGGAAACTTTCGCACGGTTCCGATTGCGTGATTGCCTGAAATAAAAAAATACGAAATACGGGAGACTGAATATATCGGAATGGCGTCTATGTGTGCGCTGGCAATGATTACGGCTCGTTAAAACTAAAACGGAGAACTGACTGCCCGGGGTTTGCTCAGCTTGCGCTGTTGTAACGTGCAAATAATAAAAGACGGAAATTACTTTTTATATTCAATTGGCAAAAGCTTTTGCACGCCCTTTTCCAGCGAGATTGTAAATGCCCTGTAGTTGTTGGGCTAAATGGGTATGCTGGAAGAGTAGGCGTTTTATTTGGGCTCATAAGATGGTAAGTAAAGTCTGCATTTTGGTGGGAACTAAGCAAAAACCTATAGTTGTAGCTCCATAAAATAATTAAGTAATGGTCTTTACTTAAAGTCTTTCCATTTTGCTTGAAGCAATCCCTCATATATTTATACAGTTACCAATGAATGAAGCCGTTTTACTGGGTAACTTTATTAGACTCCTCTAAAAACTACAAACTCTTAGTTTTCTTGCTATATTTAGACTTTTGCAGCCAGACAATTGATGTGATTTTCACGTGAGCGTTTGTCGTTTTTATGTACGATACAGGACCCCCCTTTATTGTTGCTCCTTCTCCCCTAATAAAAGACGAAAAACTCCCCAACTGCTGCTCTAGTTATCGTGGCTTGTTTATCTTTTTATAGTCGGTTTAACCTTGGCGCTGTGGCTTACTGCCAAAGATTATTACCCTTGGTTTTCGGTTCCTTGAGTCTTTACAATGTTATGAGTGCGTGTCCTGTGTCTGCAGTTATTGTGGCTTACAAAATGGCAACCTAATTGAGACCGGCCATAAATGCTCGAGTCATAAATCATAGATTACGGAGTGGAGGAGCTGGGAGCAAAATGCTTGCATGTCCCAGACCGGAATGGAGATTGTCCCATCAATGTGGTATATAAGTTATGAAAGAGGAAAAACCCTGGAGAATACATTTTGACTGAAATTGTGTGTATATTTTAAGCATTTATTTATCTAACTTGCTTGGACTTTCTTTAGTATCCTTTTAGCACAACAGAACTTTAGCATTTGCTCTACCCACAAATATATCTGCACTTAATGTGTTTTCTATTTAAAAAACTCGTGAAGCCCTAAATATTAAACGCTTTACACCCTAAATTGAGCTTCAATGCCCACCCGCCTGTAAATCTTGGCGCAAAAAAGAACAAGCAATTACCATGCAAAAAGGGAAGAGGGAAATAAATATAAATTTAAATTAAAGTTCACTCACCATGTAAACTGCCCAGCGAGGTCTGCTTGATAAATTGATAGCGCTTGAATAGAACCAATGCGCCCAATAGAAACACAATTATGGCAATGATGGAGCCCAGCAGGACGATAAACCAGGTCTGTGTTAAAAAGTCATCGGCAATATCACGACTGATGGGATATCTGCAATAGACAACACAATAAAGAGCCCGGAATGAGAACGGCTATCGGGGCTGCGGATGGAGCTCTGTACGTGCCCGGGCGGAGGCTTAGTTTAATGGTCGCAAAAGTCGTTGCCCATTGTCGTTGGCTGTTAATGGATTGATGAGGACCTCGCTGCGACACTTGGCAGTCAAATGAGCAGCCCCACAATGCCCACACAAAGGAGAGTTACACTTTGCGAAATTTACATTAGCTTAAATTCCTATTTCAGGGAAATCTTCTCCCAAAAATTATGAGAATATACGATAATCGTACTGGAGAAGTGACTCTCATTTTGTATTTTCATAAGTAGCATTCCCTTTTCTCCCTGTGCAGCTCACTCACCTCGTGTAGCCCGTGTCCAGGGACTGGGTGCGTGCATCGATGCGGAGGACAGCCGGCTTGCTGAAGGGTCCGACGCCCACCCGAGTGGCCGCCGCCACTGCGATATAGTAGGTGACTCCCGTGGTGAGGTTCGCCAGCAGCAGCGTGGGGGTGGCCGCGTCTATGGTCATATTTTTGAATATCCGCGTCGTATTGTGCACGTCCAGGCCTTTGACGACCACATTGTAGCTGGTGAGGATGCCTGTTCAATGGCGATTTTCCAAAGGGGGTTGGCCGAGAAAGAGAGGGGGGCAAAAACGCACACAAATGAAATTAAATGTAAACAAAAGAAGAGCGAGTTCATCCGCATTGAATCGCTCCAGTGAAGGTATTTTGACAAAGGCAGTGACAGGATTACTTATGAATCCTTGGGGACACAGGAAGCTAAATGATTGTGCTTGCGAAGGGGACTAGTACTCAGAGCAAATCAGAATTCTTTTGTTACCAAAATCGTAATATTTTGAAAAATGTAACAAGTGAAATTCCATTTTATAGGAGTACGGCATCTAAAACCAATTTAATCCACAAAATATTGTTTACTAACCATTGCGAGTTCGATTTGGTTGCGGGGGTAACCACTTCAGGAAGACCGAGGTGCGATTGAATTGTATGGCTTCCATGCCAAATGGTGGTGCCTCCGGAACTGTGAACAAAACAGGCAAATCAGTTTCAGTGATCAATACAAAATAAAGCACACTTTTGTTATATCTTAAATAATATTAACTGAAGGATAGGCTGATTCGATTGATTAACCAAGTCCTTACCATCTTCCAGGGTTCGCACCCGCTTCGAGTTTGAGGGCTTTCCTACGACGCTCTTGTAAAATGGCACAAGAAAAAACTCGTACGTAGAGGCCTTTGCCAGTCCGGGCACCGTGCAGGAACTGAGTCCCTGACCCTTGTTGAGCAATGTTACCATCTTGTATTCGCTGGAGTGCAGTTCCCGGGCGTACAGGTAGAAGCCCTCGATGTACTGGCCACTGTCGATATCCCAAGAGAGTCGCGCTGTGGTCGAGTCACTGGCATTGGCCTCCAGTAGCTCCACGATATCGTTGGCCTGCAGCAGGGTCTCCACATCGCTGAGAAGCAGCTGGGAGGTTCCGGAGTTCTCGCTGCCATCCCGAACTCCCACCAGTTTTCCAGCCGTTATGGGTTCCGAGATGGGTGAGGGTGGCGAGAAGCCCAGGGAGTTCTCCGCTCGCACGATGAACATGTAGGCAGCCCCCTGGGTTAGGCTCTCGACGGTGAAGATCGGTTCACTCAGACGCGAGGCAATTGGAATCCAGGTTTTGCTCTGATTTGTGCAATACATTTCTACACTATATCCCAGGAAGGACGAGGCGCCAGCCTTGTCACTTGTGGGCCAGACAATGGTCAAAGCCGATGCAGTGGCATTCAGCACTTTGGGCTGTCCCGGCGCAGTGGGACATTTGCTTTGCTCCGGGGCTCTGTAGAATTTGATATTCGGATTGGTGGGCAGTTCTATCCTAAGGAAGCCACTCCACGTCGATTTACCAGCCCGCGAACTGGCCACACAAGTGTACAGTCCCTGATCCTGCTGACGATCGAGGTCGGATATGATCAGATCGCCGGAAGTTGTGATGTTCAGCTTCGAGCTGGGCTGCACGGGTATGCCATCCCGGTACCAGGATATCGTGGGACTTGGCAGACCGATAGCCTTGCACTGGAGCGTGGCCAGGGACTTGATGGGCAGTGTTTGGTTCACGGGACCCGATATTATAATCGGCGGTGGCCGGTCCTCCTGGGAGTCCAAGCTCAGCTGAACCCGCGACGTAATGCTGGCCACCTCGTTCATGGCATTGCACAGTATCACCAGATCCTTATCCGTTCTTTGGAATCGAGTGAGCGTCAATATCGAGTGACCTTCTTCAGTGTTTAGACTGTGAAATCGATCCAAAGGTGGTGCTCCGGGGAATATGAGTGTACTGTTGTTCTTGATGGTCCAGAAGATAGTGGGCTTGGGGTTTCCACTGGCGCGGCACTCGAACGAAGTGTCCGCGCCGAGTTCCACGGACTTGCTCGCAGGGCGTTGGATGAATTTCGGGGGGGCTACAGTGTCAGTGCGGGGAGGAGGAGCATGGGAAGACTAATTAGCTAAAGTGCTCGACTAGCGGTTGTCTAACATGAGGTTATCAGTTCCTGGGATCTTCCCAAAAAAAACTTACCGTAAACAGTCAGAGTTCCCATTGCAGTGATGGCACCCACGACATTGTCCGCCTCACAGCTGTATTCACCTTCATCGGCGATTGTGACCCTCTCCAGCCTTAGGCTCCGATCCTCCAGGACACTAACGCGATCTTTAATAATAAAAAAATGCAAATATGTAATAAAAACTTTACGTTTCCTTGCCAATTCCCTTGTTTCAATTATTTTTCTGGGCCAAAGTCTCTACACTTACCCAAGGGCATGTTTCCGCCCGAGGCAGTTCGCAGCCAAAGAACATCGGGCATGGGGTCGCCACCCACTCGGCAGGGAAAGGTCACCGAGGCCCCCTCCAGAACCGTTTGGTCGTGCGGCCCACGGATGATGTACGGCTTGACTGCAATGGAAATAAGCCAGCGGTGGAAATGATAAGCGGCAATTTAATCAAAAAACCTCAACCCAATGTGGCCACGTAAGCAGAGCCCAACCCAAGTCACATTCCAGCAAATTGGACATGACACATTGATTGGAGGTGCTCGGATTGGGTGGCGGTCGAGACCCTTTTTCTAACCATTAACCCTGGAATGAACAGGAGTTGGTGCTCTAAGGCAAGATTTTCATTTTTCAATTTGTTGAAAAAAAGAATGTTTGTAAGGAACATAAGAAAAAACCAATGCTTAAATATTATCATTACAAAATACAACTATTAAAAAATCTTAAATACGAAATGGAACTGAAAAATTTGTAATATTTTCAAGAGTTACTTCAACAGAATTTTATAAGCTTCAAAAATAATAAAATAAATAATATTTCGAACTCAAAATCGAATGTAATCTCTAATAATCATAAATAAATATTCACAAAATCTTAAGGAAAAAATGAAAGACTCTACAACAAAATATATTGGTAAATAAATACATTCGCTTAACCTCCTGAAAAAGTCCTTTAAAATACCTTCGTTAAAATACTGCCTAAGCTCTTTTGTACCTATGGTATCAAAAAAAGCGCCATGGCATTTCGAGGGTTAAACGACTTACCGTGCACTTTGAGAGTGGCCAGCGAGGACTCGCGCACTCCGACGGGATTCTTGGCTATGCACTGGTATTGACCCTCGTCAGTCTGCCGGGCATCCTGGATGGCCAAATTGCCGCCGTCAACGATGCGTATTCGCTTCGAGCCCTCCAAATCCAATTTCTGTCCGCCCTTCTTCCAGGTGACTGTCGGCTCGGGAATGCCCCGAGGCGCGGCGCACTCCAGCAGCGCGGTATCGCCCTGGGCGATCCGGGTGTTCTGCGGCTCCAGGCGGAACTCATCGCGGAGAACTGGACAACGAAAAAGGAGGAGAACGTGGCCATGTGAGTGGACGAAAGATGAGCAAATGATTATTGCGGAGAGAGCTGAGCTGTGGGCTGAGTGTGTGGCGAATGTGTTCGTGTGTGGCTTGGCCCCTGTCCATTTACGGGTGGTTATAAATTATCAGGGGTTTTTGCATGATAAATGCCCCACGTCGGTGTCCCAGTCGCTCCCCGTGTCCCCTACCCCGACCTGCGGCTATCCCTCTCTTGAGCGCGTGTTTGCGGCCTGACAGCAAAGATAAATTGTTGGTAAATGGCATAAATGTGATTTTTATACGCCTCGAGGAGGCCGAGAGCAAGAGAAGAAAGATGGCCTTCTAATTTGTAAAGGGAAAAAATTATACGCCAGTCTTTAATTCAATTTCATGCTGTTCGATGATGGGATTGATGGAATTTCATTTGATTCAATTTGGTCATCAAAATAAATGGTTGAAGGCGGAAATTCGATTAAAAGCAGGTGTTTCAATATAAATAAATCAATAGGTGAAAATAAAAAGCAATATGGGAGATTGAAATATACATGAAGTGTTTTCTTCTTCAACTTCCAAGGCATGCAAATAATCCCAAAAGCTGTCAGTTGTATGCTTCGAAAAATGGAGTTTATGTTTATGTTTTTATGTTTCGCATTCTTTTCCCCCATTTTAGAGGATTTCTTTTCCTATTCCTCTGCTCCATTTTATGTCAAAATCACTCCGACTGCACTTCCCCCTGAAACGCATTGCCAAAGCTCTCTCTATCGCTGTCCGCCTTTTGCATAGTAAATCAGAGTATTATCAACATTTTGCTTTAGCAGTCGCAGATTTGGAGCGACAAAAGCGGAGAGCAGCAGGATAATTCAGCTGCTCCTGCTCCCCATCGTCCTTTGTGTGTGGTCAGAGGGGAATGCTGTAATTTGCACACACCTCAGAGCTCTATTTGTCCTGTGTGCATATAGCAGAAGGATGTTCTGGGGGGCAACTCAACTCTGGTGTAATAAATCAAGCAACTTTCAAGCACTCCAAAAGCGTAGCCAAGTAAATTTCTCCGCTTTTTTCGGCTCTTCTTGTTTGCCCTCAAAAGCAACCTTTTGTGCAACGAAAAAATATATAGTATATATATATATGTATGCGGGTATATTCAACGAATAAATCCATAGCGAAAGCAGCTTTTACGTAAATTAAATTTCGCTTTCCTTTTATTTTTTGTAATCTACAAAGTGAATAAGCGAATTCTCTTACTTTTTTTGCGGCGCTTTTTTCGGTTGAGATTTCCTTTTGCTTTGGTTTAGTTTTTGCCTTCTTGGTTATGCAAAAATGTGCTAAAACCATGACTTTTATTAAATTTAAAGTTGAAGCGTAATAAATCAGCATGAATCAAAGAGTGCCCCGGCATGAGCAGCCGTGAAGGAAAAGCGACGGGAAATTTGGCCAACTTCCATCCCTTCTCTTCGCTTCCCAACGGCGACCCCATTAAAGTCGTGGCAAAAGTTTTAATAGAAACCTGTGCCAAACTCGGGACCTCGATCCGAGGCCACACACACAGCAGGAAACACGCCAACCATCAATAAATTAATCAAAGTCATAATCAGTGTCAGGTTCAGTGCCATTGGGCAAAAGTTGTGTAGGCCTCGTCCTTGTCCGTTTCGTTATTCTTCCTGTGGTGGGGTCACGTTGGAGCCTCGGCGGAGCGGAAAAGTCGCCGCGCCGCGCCGCTCCAAAGGTGCAAAACGCTTCCAGCCGCAGGATTCGGACAGCTGCTGATAATGAGTTAATAAATGACCGTTTATCTATATTTATCGTGGCCATAATATGTGTGTGTTTGTTTATGGGGAGATTTATGATAGGCTGCCAGAAAGGGCAACTACTTGAAGTCAGCGACGTGATCAATTTGAGCTAATGAACAGACTGTTCTGGGATAATTGAGAAGCACTAACGGAGAGTAATGCCGTGATTACTATTTATTACGTCATGTCCAGTTGCCAAATTTAATTGGGAAGTCAAAGGTGTTTTCTAGAGATTTCTTGCCAATTAAGACATGGGTTCAAATGGTTATATTTGTGTTAAAATATTCAAAAATTCTTTGCAATAGATGTTATAATAAAACTCAAAGCAAATCCTGTAATAAAATTCCCAAGGCGAAGACCTTCAATCATTTCTCGCTTTGTCAGGAGTTAATAACCATAATCCCACGTAGTAAGACCACCAAGAAATTATACATGTGGTTGCGGAAATATTTTCCTACAATTTTCTAATTCCTACTCTTTAGCATGCGGCTCCTAGAACTCACTCACCCATCTTCCTCCAACCGGGGGAGTCCCTGAATATCAGGTCAAAGGCTGCGTGTGTGTTGACAGCGCTCAAAGCGAAATTGCGCTGACAACATCAAATGTGTATACTTATATGTACACACAATGTGCAACTTATGTTTACTATTGACAAACTCCCAACCACAAGACCAAGAAAAAAATGAAAAGAAAGCGGAGAAAAACACGTGAATCGAGGTCTTGCTCCTGTTCCTGCTCCAGTCCCATTTTCCTCTTTTATTGCCTAACCCAATCAATGTGAACGCCTTTTGCCGCTGCCGCTGCCTTTGCCAAGCCCGCCCCCCGCTTTTTAGCCACCGCAAGCCGCAATAACGACGTTTTAACCAAGCAAACAAATTTGACGTGCTTTTCGTGATTTACATGCAAATATTGAAAAATATTCCCCAAGGATATATACCGCAAAAAGCAAACCCAACTCGGGCTGAGGCTAAACAAGACTCGAAATGGAGGCGAACATACAGAAAAAACCAGGAAGGGAATCTAACATGAAGGCAAAATAAACTCCGCACTGAGCAATATCGATTTTCATGTGGGAGGAGAGCCCTGGTGGGAGGACATGACAGGCGGGAGGACAAACAGACAGACAGACAGCCGGGAATGAAAAGGCACAGGCAAATAAAAGAAATATTAGCCAACAAAAGACAAAGTGGCGGACTCTGTCGACGATATAGAGAACCACAAGAGTGTGGGATATAACTTTCTCCGCTTTTGCAAGATCCCAAGTTCCTAGTGTTGAGAAATTGGATTCTGAACTTCGAGAACACTTCCATTTTTTATGATGCTGCATATTATAACTATTGGTATGTATAATCTAGATGGAAATCACCCTAATCCCAAGCATGCTTCACATTGATATTTATTCTAAATTTATTCTAAAATTTTATCAGGATCTTGTCAAAGATTAATTTCTACAAATTCTCTATGAACTTAGGTACATTTCCACCTGGCTTTTAATATCAGAACTTAATTTTTCAGAACTGTTAAGTTAGTAAACTCGAAAGTTTTAATAATTTCGACTTATATTTAACCCATGACATTTTCCATCAAAACTCATCTGAGACCTGTCCCAACTCACAAATGGCGAACCACTGTATTTTTCCTTTTTTGGGCATATGGCCTAATAAATCCAGCACACACAAAATTTTTTTGCTATAGCAAGAAAAAGCTCAGGCCATCAGACCGAGCTTGAAAAACCAAAAAATAGCTGGCAAAAAACGAACCGAAAAAAGGAGGAAAACTGAAACGAAAACGGGTTAATGGTGGCAGCAATAGAGCGTGCCTCAGGGGGCAGGACCAGGACGAGGGCGTGGGTCGGCGAGAGACCTAAAACTTGTAAACGCAGCAGCTCCACAGCTAGTTAGTTAAGTGGGCGGGAGCGGATGTGGATGGTGGGGGACTGGTGGTGCCTGGGCTGCAAAAAAGGGCAAAGCTTGTACGCCCCCCACACAAACACCCCCAACCCAACGCTCTTGACACAACAACAACACCATCAGCAGCAGCAGCAGCAAAAATCAACATCAATTTAGAATATTAAAAACGCACACCACACGCTCAAAAGGAGTGTAGGAACACAGAGAAAGAAATTTATTGACCCTGCAGCCTAGCTTCACAAGCTGATATAAAATAATATATCCTATATTTAAGATTATTTTATAATAAGACCCCATTTAATACCCAATTTAATTCAAGATCTAATTAATAAATTTTCCAGAAAATATATTATTAAATGTGTGTAAGTATTTTGTATTCTGGCATTGTCTAGTACTTTTTTTTCAGTGCAAAGGACAGTGGGGACTGTGGCTTTGCGTTGACTTACCCGCCACTTGCAGCGTGGCATTCCGACTCCTTGCCACGCCCAGTTCGTTCTTCGCCTCACACCAATAGATGCCGGCATCTGTTTCGCGACGTGAATTGACAACCTGCAAAAAGATGTGAAAGAAAAAAGACGGTGGCATAAGAATGAGTTAAGCACTGGAGACAAGATGGAGTAAACTTGAATGGGTTGAGGGGCTTGAGAAATGAGCGAGTGCAGGGGGGGCCAGCTGAGAGTAATTTTAATTGAAATGAGCAAGTTTTATTAGTAAATGGTTAGGATTTTAATGCACCCAGTTTTCTGGGTATTTTGATTTTGATATGGGGTTTACTTTTAAGTAGTGTCCATATTACATTTTATTTTAGAATGCGGTTTAGAATGACTGGGAAACATTCAATTAAGTTACCTTGCTCAATGAATTTTGAGGCGTACCATCACTGAATTTTATAATATTAAACTATCAATATACATTTTAAATAAATTGTTGTCTCTGAGGTAATTCTTTAAATTAATTTTCGACTTAAATTATAGAAGTAAATTCGGTTGCATATCACAATCCATTTTTCTTGACTTCATTCATTAATTTTTCTCCTCTCTTTGAAAAATCATTCAGGATTTCTAATTTCACAAATGGCATCTTGGAGGGAGCTGGAAAATACAGACGCTAGCACCCCAAGACGTTGATTTGCCGGCTCGGCAGGACCTGGTCTTCGTCTCTCGTGAAACATCCTCCTTTAAGCCGAACCCCTTGGCTTTTGCAGGCCATAAAACAGTCAGCAATCTGTTGTCTGTTGCGCGTCTGCTGCCTTCAAGTGCTCAAATCATAAAATGTCTCTCGAGCAACTTTATAGTTACTACATGTCCCTGCGCCCTGCGTTTCAGGGGGCTCCATGCCCTTTGTGTTTGTTGTCTACACTGTTTGTTTATTTGTTTTTCGGAGCACAAAAGAATTCCCCAACATGCGCTTAAAATTAAATGTCAAACTAAGTGCGCTTGTCTGTGTGTCTGTGAGCCATATTTATCTGCTCCTTGCAGCAGGATAAAATGAGAGGGAAGCAGCAGTAGCAGCAGCAGCAACAAAGTTCGCACAATTTACACAACTTGTGCCTCATCCAAGTGAAATTAAGTGTTGCGCTAAGTGAAGATGACAAAAGGGTTCTTCAGCTGTATTATTCTTTCATTTAATCTTCCTTCCCCAGCTGTATACACACACACATATCCAGCGAGGATATGTGCTCCTTGAGCCGCGGGTGCGCTTTATAAAACAAATAAGTTGGAGCGCCTCAGGCTTCTCGATTGTCATACTTCATATGTGCGGGTTGCTGGGGAAAATGCGAACAGAACAACGGCTAAGAGGGGAAAAACAACAGCTCAAAGGCAACGAGATTACGTGGCACAAAGTAATAGTAATGTATTGTTGCAAAGACACACGGATAGACACATTTAAGATGCCCTCCTTTGACTAGCTGATTTATCAACAGTAAACCATGTTTAAGTTTTATCCTGATAGAAATATTGCACCTTTAAAAGCGAAGAACAACGAACTAATCTATATTGGTCATCTTTACGCTTTCTCTTAATTATTAAATTTATGTAGAAATTCGTTTTTTCAAGGCACTTTTCTGACTAAACTGATCAGCTCTTTCCTTAAGCTTATTTTCCATTTATCCTACTAAAAACCACTAGCCAAAAGCCGACCCTTTCATCTGGAAACCAGGCAACATTCTCTTTTTTCACTTTCAAATCAGGTCAGATTAAAGTCAAATCCCACTTTCCGCCTCAACTTTTGCTTTTATTCAGCTTTGTCAACTTTGATAAGACAACGAAACCAACTTAACCAACTCGAGCCAACTATTCCCGCTGACCCATTTCCATCCAATTTGCACCATCATCAACTGGCAGGCTGAATATTCAGCATACGCAACGTGGGCCCGGCAAAGGTAAGCCAGAGCTAAGCTCATTAGCTAGGCACGGGGAGGATTCCCATTAAAAATTGAAATGAATTACAAGGGGGAGAAGCAGCCGAGGCTCCTGGCCAGGACCTAAGAGAGCAGGGGATAAGCCTCGAATAAAATTAAAACAAAATACGTTGCAATAGCAACGGTAAAGTATAAAGTAAAGCAGGAGAATAAAATCACCTGAAGGACGTTTCAAGATGTGAGGTTTAATTCCTTAGATTTTAAATGGGAATTGTTCATACATTTCCTTAAAGTGATAAGAAATATGTGAGGTTTAATTCCTTAGATTTTATATTGTGTTAAAGTGATCAAGAATACGAAACTCTTAAAGTTTAAGATTAACCTATAAAGAAAGTATTTAATGAGATCTTATGAAAACAAATCCAAGTGTCTATACGTATTTTTAAAAATGTTGTAATATAAACAAATGTTTAGGAAAACTTAATTTAAAAACGATTTCACACTTTCGAAACGCACTGTGGCAAACATTTATATTTAGTCGCATTCCCTGGGAAGATTTTTGCTGCTGAAAATTTAATTTGGTTTTTGCGAATGTCTCACTGCGAAGAATATAAAAAACAAGGAATATAAAAAAGGAGCAACAAAGGCACGTGGAGGGAGCACAAAAATAAGTCGAAAGAAAACAATGCCAAGAGTCACATAAATTTATTTATATCTTTAATGACTTGAGCCAGGCGATTTCCGGCGAATTGTTTGCGCTCAGCGGATTTGTTGTTACCTATATATTTATTGTTGTTATTGTGCTCTGCCGTTGCTGTCCCGTGGTTGTTGTTGTTGGCCGTGCAAACATTGAAACTGATTTGACACCAAAGAGCAGCAGCCGCAGCAGCGGGGAAAAAAATAAGAACGGGAGGCGGCAAGGGGAAAATATTTGCCGTGTGCTACGTGCAACTTTACGGTGGGGAATCTTTTTTATCCGGGGTGACAGGGGGGAAGCTATAAAATATATTGGCTGTATCTGTGTGACTCGGGCGAGTGTGTGTGCGCGCACAGAAGCGCGTTGAAAACACGCTTCCGTTTTAATTTAAAATACCCATAAATTTTCAAACATTTCATTTGGGAGCCATTCCCGTTTTCATGTTGTAACATTTCGTAATTGTCTGGTGCGTGCGCCAGAGGGAGACGGGATGTCACCCCTCGCTCCCGCGCTCCCCTTCACGTTCCGGGCGTATTTTTGGCCCCAACTCTTGAGTGTTTTATAATTCGGTTTAAATTTTAAAGCTCGTGTAAAATGCGACGTGTAAATGGTTTTAATTGAGCCTGAAAACGAGTCTGAAACGAAATGGAATTAGGCAAATCTGCAGGTTCGTTGGCGGGTTGATTTTGGCCAAAAACGCTTTTGCTTTCATTTTGAAAACGTGCACCAGGAGGGGGGAAGCAACAGGCTTTGTTAGGCTGCTTTTCTTTTATATTTTGAACTTTAAGACTTGGGATATTTTTAAAGATTCATTGATTTCAAGTTTAAACAGACAACAATACACTTTATTTTGGTTTTCTAGGATGCCAGAGGTAAAAAATTGAAGTTATTAAGAATTTTAAATTAAAGTTAAAGCTTCTTCAAGTATGTATAATATTTATAGTAGGTATATATTATTAACATTATCATTAGTTGAAATATAATAAATTCCATATAATTAAAACTATAAATTTCCCGTTGGAACTTCATAACAAAATTTAAAAAACTTAATTTGTTTTTCCCTGTTTCTTTTACAAGTGTTGCAGCTTTTCTTCGCAGCTCCCACTTTCCTGTTAATCTCCTCATTAAAAAAACCGCTTTCCATCCTCTCGTTTTGAGCCTCTGCCCTTCGCCCTTTACTAATTCAATCATCCGGAGGGGGATTTCTTAAGCCCTGCTCTCCAGCCCACCGCACCAGCTCCTTCCGCCCATTCATTAAACGCGGCTCAAAAGCATTACTCACTCACACCTCCAGTTAATAAACAGTCCTGGAGGCAGGTGGAAAAAAACCATGACGCCAAAATCGTCGCCTCGTTCATAAAAACATAACTCATACGCAGCGTTGGCCCCGGAGCACAGCACTCAACTCACTCCCAAGCCTCGCCACTCAGCTCGGCTCAAGCCCCTGTATTTATTTATTTATGTGCATACACATATATAGAGGAAGAGAGATTTTTTTATGGAGCCGCGAATGTGTCGAGCGTTTGTAAACTCATTAAAATGTGCTCACTGTACAGTGCAGTGCATAAAGTTATTTCCTTCGCCGCGAAACCGAGGAGTTGGAGGGGAAACCGGGCATTAACTTTTAAGCCTCGACGGCTTTTTAATTAAGACATCCTCCGGCCGCACCTCTAGAATGCAATCAGCTCGGTTCCAAAGTCACGCTTTGATTTATTTGCCCAAACCCAACCCAACCCCTGGCCCACTTGATTGCCTTCTTAGAGCAGGATAAGAACTTTCACGGCGGGAACGGAGTTTGCAAGGGAAAAACTATTGCCAAATGTGGCAGACATTTAAATAAACGTTAAGGGCGGACCAGAGGTGTGGAAATGGGGAGGCAAATAAAGGAAGATATATCTATAGAATAAGGGACAGAAAGAGAACGCAATGCATGCAAGGACTTGAGAGTCAGACAGAGCAAATATGAGGCTTGGGTAACTTTAGTCAAGGACGTGGAAAAGGATGATGTCTCGGCATCCACTGACACTGTAGCCGAGGAACTTGGCGTGAGCTAGGACTTTAAAATTGAAGGTACATTTGCAAGAGGTGTGTGGTTTTAATATTTAGATTTACAAACAAATGAAATAATTAATTAATTAATTAATAATAAAAAAAATACAAACTAAGTCTGTTCAGACGAACACCGCTGTTAAGAGATATTCGATTCTTTTGCCTTGTTTCATAATTCAAAATCCAATAAAGTTGTTCACATATATTATTTGAACCCATAACAGTTTGGTCCTTCGAGCCGGATCAACAAATTATACAAATCCTTAACAAAGTGTTGAAAGTTTTCACCTAACTTTTCAGTCTTTAAAAAATCGATTTGTGTCATTAAATATTCCGGTGGCCAAGGTGAATCCATCACAAAATTCAACACCACTGGCAGGACTTTAAGGACTCTCCCAGCAGATGAAGTGTGGAAGGCAAGCAAAGTGCTGCTCACAAACACACTTGGGCACACACGCAGACATTCGCTACAAATGTGTGAGTGTCTTGCCTTGGCTTCGTTTCTTTTTTTCTCCTCACTCTCCTGTCGTGCAGTTACGTAAATTATTGTCTGTCTCCCCAGTGCTCGCTCCGCCATGTCACTTTTCACTACGCTTCCAGCTTGGCGCTCCTTTTTTTTTGTTGGCCCCAAAACTCCTACACACAGATACACATTGTACATGCTTTTGTATTTTATTGCATATTCCCTATTCGCTTGTACATTTTTCTCCCTACTCTGCTGCGCCTCCCCTCAGCACTTAAAGTTCCCCGAAAAAAGGACGAGCAAACTTTCTTTTCTCCCCTTAAATTAAAGAGGGATTTTGTTTTCATCTCCCGCCCGCTCTGCTCGGCAGCAACATTTGATAGTGCTGCATACTGGCCTCCTTGTTAGACGAGTAGTAATAATGTCTGGTTGAAGTTGCCTTCGAAGTGGTCTGGCACTTATAAGTAAGATGAATTGTCCTCTTTGGCAGAGTGGGAAAAGCTGCCGGAATTAGAATTTAAATTATGCCTCCGGGGAGCAATGAAATGATGTGAAATATATTTGTGTTTGTGTTTGAGTTGGAGTTCGTGCAGCATTTCCACAGAGCGTTACATGCCGGGAACAGTTGTAAATAATAAAAAAGATAGGTCAGGGACCCGCTAAGCGAGCTGCCATAAAATTCTGCAGAATATTAAAAACAGTTCGGCTAAGCCCAGGGCAGAACAATATTGTTCTAAACGATTCCCTTTAAAGTTTGAACATGAAATGAATATTTTACAGAGAAAAATTCAACTAAAAAATAAAATTCAAAATAATATCAAAATATTTTTTAAAATTTTGATAGTAGTTAAACCTCTGGAATCTTTTCTAAAGTTAATAGTTTTTTTCCATCCCCAATCCTTAGTTTATTAGTTTTTCTTTCAATTACAGCGAAACTTCTTTTAGCACGAACATTGTCACACCCCGCAGAGGAAAGGCAAAAACACATTAGAAGCCAGGATATGGGGCCACGACACCCGAGGAATTAATTCATTTAAAAGTCGTTAGAAGAGCGCCACAAAAAAGAGGAACCAAGGGATGGAGACATTTTGCAGGCAGCAGCGGAAGCCGGAGTCTGGAAATGCCAGTGGCAACATCAGAGGAAAATGCTCAAATCCCTTTTTGCACTTAAGTGATAAACAAATACAGTGGCATGCGGCAGAGCAAATACAAATGCATAAGCGCCAGACGCCAGAGCACAAGGCATCCCGGCAGATCGAGTGTGAAAAGTGGCAGGCTCAGAGTCGATTCCCCACTGCCCGGGATCTGGCCCTGAATCCTGAAGCCCCCGCCACCAAGAGATTCCATCCCCAGCAATTGAGACTGCGATTCCAACTGCATCATCAGCATAATCAACGCGGCTCCCGTTGGCTTTTTGCGTCGTAAATTTGCTGAGTGCTCTGCTCAGTTCAGCGGAGGCGAAGCGGAGAGGAGAGTCCGTGCCAGTCCAGGCCAGGGAGTCACTCATAGCAGTCACTCATACTTGCTACACGGAAAGAAAATGTATATAAAAGTGTGGGATATAAAATATCTGAGTGCTCTTTTACAGAACGATAAGTCCTAATTATAAATTCTACACTTAAATTGGTGCCAAAAGGGTTTTGCGTACTGCTAGACACTTTTTTGTATAAAATTAAAAACCCTAGATATTTGTATAGCACACCTGACATATTAACATATCTCCTATAGCTTATATTAAAATTTAAATATGTAAGTTAAATCAGCTTACTATTTTTACACAGATATGTATGGATTGATAGCTATTATCATTTGTTGTAAATTTTTGGTCTTAATGATTGATCATATAATTAAATTGTAAGATGGCTAAGACATTACTATTTTGCTCTACAAATCACTATAATTTTTAAACTCCTTAAAATATGTCTAAGAAAATAAATAGCTGATCCTGTGTAAATTTCTTTTTTAAATAAACACTTTTGCCTTATAATTTTATTGATTCGTAGTTACTGTAGAACTCTTAGTAAATTAGTAATTGAGAATAAAGAACACACAGTTCTTTGAGTGCAATTTGATATTTAACTTGCATTAAATTGATAATAACTAAATATTAATAAGTCACTTAATCTTTGTAGAGCCTTTTAATATTCCCCCACACTTTCTCTCAGTGCTCTGCTATCTCGCTCCCTCCCTATCAGAGCTCATCAGGCTGCAGCTGACTTTTGCTGGCTCCGCTCCTGCCAGCTTCCGTTACGTCTTTATTTGTCTGTCTGTCGTTTTCCTTTACGCTCCTGCCTTTCTCTCATTTTCTCCCTCTCCGCACTCCCCGCTTAATGTTTGTTTACCTTGCGTTAATGAAGTTGTTGCCCACCGCCGACGTCGACTGAACAATTTTTGTGCAAAAATATTTTTGCAGCTCCCCAAATGATACGGACAGAGAGCGGGGCGATGCGGTGGCAGGGCGGGGACTGAGAGTTAAAAATAAAAGCAATTAGTTTGTTCATCACTCAGCAGATGGCCCGGCAAAATGAATATTTTTTTAAGCAACTGTCAGGGTCTCCTCCGCGCCCCATCTCTCTTTACTCGCTGTCGCCATCTCTTTTAATATGAACGAAAGCTGGGAGCAGAAATAATAATTATGCATGCAAATAAAAGAGAAAGACTGTTAAAGAAAAATGAAAGCCAGGGAAAATAATGTAAATACACTGCAGGTCAATTGAATAGGCTCACAAAAGTTGTGATCTTGAAATTGGTCATGGGCTTGCTTATAAAATTGGACTTGTGTAAGTTGTTCGTCTTGATTATTACACATTCGGGTAATATTTTAGAACCACATTCCGGAATAAAAATTTCAGAAGGTTTTGGATGTGGTCAATTCGGAACCGAATTAAAAAAAAATCTTATACCTCAGGTGCTCAAGATTTTTCGAATTAAAAGTTCAAACAATTCGCTTTTTTGGGTACTTTTAAGGAGCAGTAACTTTTAAGGCTGGATTCAAGTTCATCTCATCGAAAACCTTTGGAAAAGTATATTCCTTTTCTTAGCTTATTGAACATTAATATTGTAAACCCTTTAAAATTATTATATTTTAGTAATCTGCACCTTTTTTTGTGTTTTTTTTTTTTTAATCTGTACCTTCTTTGCACTCATTTTAAAAAAGTCTTAGTTTTCTTTTCAACATCAGTATTTTCAATAAATTATTTTGCTTCTTACCTTAATCATAGATAAATAATAGTTATTCACTCTCTAGTCCTTATGGAATGTTCCTTTTGAATTTTTATATTATATATATCGTAATATATTATCAACATTTTTTTAGCAATATGCCCCAAATTGTGTGCCAAAATTTTTGTTAACCAGCACTTCCCCACCTTAACCCTTATCAATTTTCCACTCGCCCACAATATTTGTTCGCTTACCTTGAGGAAAAACAAGCCGCCAGCTGGCAGTGTGATGCGATGCGAGCCCGGCAGGATCTTCAGGGGAACCCCGTCCTTGTACCACTGGATGGTGGGCGTGGGGCTGCCCTCGGCTTTGCAATTAAGCGTGGCTGGCTCGTGTCGCGGCACCGTCGTATCTATGGGATGCTCCACTATCCGCGGCGGATGCGAACCTGCCAAAGAAATGCAGATGCGGGAGACGGAGTTGAATGAAAAGTAAAATATAAAAATTGCAGGGGGGATTGGGGCGGAGCTTCTTCCGCTTTCCGCTGCGCCAGTCGGTATCATCATCATCGCCAGCGGTTTGTTCAAATGCGAAAGAAGCAAAAAATTAAAAAAGAAATTTAAAACGAGAAAAACGCGCACTGTGGCAAATGAAAACAATGTTAATGCGCATTGCCGTTGACGTTGCAAATGAAGTTGCAGTTGCAACGGCACCAAATGGGAGCAAAAAGAAGGGGGGGAGGAAGGTCCTGGGCGCTCAAAGGATTCAGTTTGGAATTAATTTGTTTAGATTTGCATATGCGGCAAAGGACACCGGCAGCTTAGCTGCTAAGTAGTTTTTTTTCTCTGTATAATTTTCCTACTTTTGTTTTGTTTTGCATAATGCAAACGTTGGAAAATTAACTGGGAGGAAAAGGGCAAAAAAGGTAGAAACAGGTTGGGTGGCTAGGTTAAATAAGCCAGGGATTAGCATAGTCTTTTGTTTTCACCTCCCTCGAGACTGCACACTTTAATTCTAAATTCAAATCGCTGAGAAAAGCTGGGAGAATGAACTTTCAGCAAGCAAATTAAAGAATCTAAATCTTAAGTTAATCTGCAAATGGCCTGGTATTTCCGCGCCATTGCCCAATCTCAACTGCTGCGTGCTATACTTTATGTTCCACCCTCGGCACAATCAAACGAAAATCCATTTTCAGCTGGCAACAACTTGCTTCCAAATCCTTAACACCCCATGGACACCGATTGAGGAATTCTCGCGCTATCGGAAAATCTTTATTTGCTAACCGCAGACCAACTCGAGTGTTTGCTGCGAGCAATCTGTCAATGGCAACGACATAAATTTCTATTTTCATGCCATATCTAAACAATTTGCTGTCACCCACACGGAGGGGGAAAAGCAAACGAAGCAAGATGCAAAACTTTATTCATATCGCTGCTGGAATCCATAAATATATTCGAAGGCACTGCAATCAAAAAACTATATATTCTGGCAAATAAGAACATAAAATCAAGAATCTTACGTAAATTTTGTATGGGTTTAAAGAAGCTGATGAAAGAAAGTCTTTAACCAGATTTAAGATATTTCTTAAGTTCAGCTTTCTTGTCATAACTTCAATATAAATGGCACAATTTATTTATATTTCCGTTTCTATATATGTATTTAAAAACCTTATTCCTTTTCGCACAGTGCACTGTTTTATACATCTATGCAGGCCACGCCGCGTGAAAATTGATATGTCAGAAACCGTTGGAATATTGAAACGTTATTTAATAAAAGGCAGTCGTGGCAACATTTGTTGCTCTTCCAGTTTTGGTGGCCGATTGCACCACGACAACGACAACGACAACGAAAACGACAGCAACAAACAGCCCGGGGCCAGAGTTGCATGTCATCCAGAAAGGAAAACAACAACGCCAGCAGACGTTGCACCAAGTCACAAGCTGGAAATCGAATTTCAGATCGGAGTTCACAGAGAAAATATCGCGGAGATGGGGCACAGCAGACGTGTTGCATGCCCTGCCAAGGGGAAGTTTCCACCCCCGCATGGGTGGCGAAAAGAGAGGGGGCCGTGGCAGGGGTCAACCAGCAAGACGGCATGTCAATGTTATTTCAACAACGAAAATGAAAATAAAACACTGAAGTGGACTGAGAAATGGAATGGGAGTTATGGCAGTCGAAAAATCAACATGCAACGAAAAACCAAATATCAAATAGTGGAGAGCAAAAAAAGGAGGAAAAAAGGAAATAAGAAGGCATATAAAAATTGGGGGTAGGGAAGACATTTCTAGGGAAAAGTTTCAAGGAGCGGAACTTGTATACCCTTTGATGGCGAAATGTCACATGATTTAATAGAACAACTTAATATTGGGTAATTATAAATAAATTGAATTAAAAATAATAAAACAATTTTGTTTATTATATTTTGTTTAAAAGGTTTAACAAATTTGTGTGCAATGACATTATTTTGTCTAGGTTTGGATAACTATTGCTATACATTTGTTTAAAAAGTAAAGGTTGAACCTTTCAGTTTATTTAAAAACAATTTGGGATTTGGATTTACATAAATTAATCTTTTGTTTCAATTTTGTTTAAGGCATATAACATAGATAGTTTGAAACAGCTGTTTGGAAACTCGTGTTCTCCTAGTTTTCTGCAACAAATCCCAAGGCAAAGAAGGCACAACTCGTGACCAAGTGTAAGCATTCAATGTGTCCGTCGAGCACAATTCGAGGGTTAAATGTCGCATGTGGGGTTGCCAAAAAAAAAAAACACTAAAGGGGGCGGCTTGTAAGGGGCGTGTTCACAACCGAAAGTTGCTCAACCATGGACACAATTTTTTTTGTTTTGTTTGCCGCTACTCCTGTTTGTGCATATCTTTGCTGACCAGGCACAAGGACCACCACCGGGAACAGGACCAAAGTTGGCTTCTGCGGTTTGGGCCCTGCGGTGATGTTCAACACCTAAAAAAAGGGTTCGAACGAACGGACGGCGTGGGTGGGGGGACGGGGACCTTTGTTTTGATTACGCTTCATTTTCCAGTTTGTTTGGGAACATCCTACACCAAAAAAAGGAAACCAAGAGCAGCCGGGGGAAAAACTTTGGCGACTTGCAGCTGAATAATTCAATTAGCAAACAGAGCAAATTTGCCAACAGCGGCGATTGCAACCAGATCCAGATGTGGCCCAGAGGCCTACTAATTTAGTTTTAATTGCATGCCAAGGAAAGTTGCACGGCCAAACACATTCGCCTGCATATATGCATTTATGGGCGAAACTAAAACACGACGAAGAATGTAACGACATGGAAAATGCCTGAAATTTGCATAAAAGCAGCAAAGGCATTTGCCCAGCGCTTATGCAAAATGCATCAAATAGTGCAGGGGCGGCGTCCTGGAAGGGGTTTTTACTGGAGTAAGCAACTAAAATGCAGCCGGGGAACCAGGGCCGGGCTCCAGGGGCCCGGGAGCCGAGACCAAGGACCAAGACGTTGTCGAAATGCCTGAAGAAATTGCTGCGAAAGCGTTTCGCCAAACTGGGTTTCACTTAACAAGCAAAATATTTGCTGCAATTTCCTTAAACATTTTCTTTTCCTTTTAGCAGACAGGCGAAAGGCGAAAGGGGGTATGCTGACTTGGGGCATGTGTAATGTGTATGTATTGTAATAACACACATTTGCCCAGCTACCTCTCGGGCATCACTAACTGAAGTGGGTATAGCGACAATTAAACCTGATCCAAATGTGATGAGAGATAGTAAACTAGGTGCTAGTACGTAAGATAGCTAGTTATTTTATCTTAAAACTTATTACATCTTTGAAAATGAAATGTAATTCAGATTCTTGAAAGAGATGTATTCCGTAAGGATCTATTTAATTTGTGTATGACTTTGCAACTCATTTTAAAATAGCAAAAGGTACTTTAAGTATTACAAAATCGTTTAAAGAAGACAGCTAATAGATTTCCATTTATACTGATTCCATTTATTGGTGGTTATTTAATTTCAAATAGAAAGAAAAGCATACATTATGAAGAACAATATCTGGCCACTGGGAAGATATCATGAGAACAGTGTCCTCAAAATTCCGAGATCTGAATATCTCTGACATAGAATATATGATCAGTCCGATTGCTGACAAAATTGGCACATAGACAAGGCTTGCTTATTACAAAATTAAATAAAATTAAGACGACTAAACCGAGTCGAATAAAATTTCACTTTCAAATTAAAGAAAATACACAACTATAAATTAAGGGTATATATTGTTCTGTCTTAAAGCTTTCCCACGAACTCCATTTGCTGTTGTTTGTGGCACTGCATAGTTTGTTGCCGACGTCGGCGGGTCAGAAGGAAAACAAAAAGGCTCTGCACCACACACACACAGAAGAGTGTGTTCCTTCAACGCCTTTGCAAGTTGCTTATGTGTTGCACACTTCCAAGGGGCCGGCTTGGCTTTACTTTAGTTTTTAGCTTTAGCTGCTTTTGCATCATCAATCAAAGGCAGCCCCACGGGGAGGAAGTGGGCTCCCACTCGGCCCATTGTTGGTTTAATTATAGCCCTGCTCTAAGACTTGCTAATTGTTTTAGTAGCATACTTTCGACATACAACTTTTGTTGCCTGCCGCCTTGGGCCAAGGAAGTATGTTAGTTGCGCCTCCGTCCCCTTGCGCCTTTGCAGCAAAAGTAAAGTAGAACGTCCAATGCAATAATTAAATTTTTGCTATAATTTACGTGAAAAGCAGCGGAGGCAGCAACAGCTGCTACACCAAGTGTGTCTTGTAGGGAACAACAGCAACAATAATGGATGAATGTGGGCCATTCTGTGATGGAGGAGCTCTCCAAATTGGACAAAATACGTTTAAATATGTATATTTAATGTGCCAAGAGGTTCATCATCTACAATGTTGTGTGTCATTCTGTCCTTCGAGCTCGTGTGTAGGTGAAATGCGAAGGTAATTAAATAAGGAATTAATTAATTTGGTTTGGCTTGAACCTGCAAGGCATTGAAATATTTAATATCAGACCTTTAAGTTTGAATATTTCCCAAATCAAAGTCTTGCCAAACATTGTTTCTATTTAAGCATTCACATATATATTATACATCTGCCAAAATTCTAGCTCTACCCCCATGAATGTCACAAATTTCGAATAAATAATGTCCAAGTGTCCGTCCCCACAACTAACTAACTGCCGCTCACGAAATGCAAGTAAAATTAAACTTTTGTAAACGCCTCATGTTCGTGTGCCGCAAATTGTTTCCGGGGATGTTGTCGAGAAGTTCTTTCGTTGTTCTTGTTTAGTTATGAATCATAACGACGCACACCCAGCGCTATAACAACGGGGGAAAGAGTCCGAAACAAACCATAAATTGTACCATTTTACTCTTCTCTAGCGCAGACAAGGGTGTTTGTCAATGACTCACTTCTTTTTGTATTTTTTTGTGTTTTCCTGTTTTATTTTCAGCTTTTTTTTCACGTATTTTGGGGGTGTGGTGAAGTGACACTCTTGCTAATTGCTCGTAACACCCCCAGACCGAATTCGAGCAGTGAAATGTTCAAGAGTCATGATGCATTCGACTTCCCAGGAAACTTGGCTTTTTTGTGCCATTTTATTTCGGACTTTATTTATGCTTAGACAACTTCGACTTGTGCATATAGAGTGCAAATAATATAAATAATTCAGGGCGCACGGGAGAGCGCACACATTTGCATTGAGAGCTGAGCAGAAAGTTTTGGCCCCCCTGGTAAATGCATTACAATGCTGCAAGAGAGTTGCGAGGGCACACAAAAATTGTGCAAATACTTGTGGCATATGTGTACACAGAAACAAATAATTTCGAAATGTTTCATAGAGATCAATTAAAACCTATAATATAGTCAACAAAGTATAAAGATAGTTTAGAAAATCCCTGACTTTATTATTCTCTACTTTAACTTCTAAAATGTTGTGTTTTGTGTTCATATGTACTTCTCTCAGTATCCTGTATGACCATGTGCATATCTATGGCCGTTCCCACATGTGGGTTAGTCTGTCTGGAGAGAATCATTGCCAACTATTGCTCCACATTTCGGTAGGCCCTTTGCCCACTCCCCCTGCAATGCATGGAGCATGTGTCCAATGGCTGGCATACATATGTACGAGGCCATGTAGATGCGACTGCACTTGGCTCCGGCTTTGGCTCTAGTTGGAGCCTTAACGGCAGCTTAGTCTCCAGCCAGCCATACCTGACACCCTGCCAAACACACCTGGAAAAACACACTGCATCGCTCCCACGCCCTCGGCCCGGCAGAAACACTTTCCTCTGGCATCGCACATGGCAAATGCAAAGTTTTCACATTGAATTTTCCGGCGCAGCGCATCCGGTGACAAATCCTTGGCCGGGCTTCCATGTCTCTTTGGTTGTGTCTGTGAGTGTGTGTTTTGGGTGGATGGAAGAAAGTGTCAGTTATCCCAGTTACAATTCCCAGTTAGATATATCCAGAGAAAGAGGGCAGTCCCTCCTGCCAAGCTTGGAAAACAGATGTGAGATTTCTATTTTTAACGCTTACTTATATTTAGTATTATTTTACCGGGTTTTTACCAAAGAAATCGTTTTCATAGCACACATTTCCATTTTGTGTTTCAATTATTCACATCCCTGGCTCTATTTTTCCCCAAGGAAGAGCATTTTTTAAGATCTCCCGGGCTTAAGGGTAAGCGAACTATTTCCACTTGCAGAAACTTCTTTTTTCGTGCCACGAAACTTTGTCAACCGTAAAATGTTACGACGCGAATCTGTTTTCCTTGCTTTCTGCTTTTCTTTTGCTACTGAGCAACCACAAGGATGTTTTTATTTGCACACGGGGACATTTGCAATTCCACTCGGGCGATGGCTCATTAAGCAGCAGCAGCAGCAGCTGAAAAAGGATCCGGGAGCAGGAGTCAAGGATCTGCCAGCTGTCAAGCTGCTGTGTCAAATGCTAATTAAAATCAAGCGCCATTCGCTTGTTCAAACACAAATCCTATCCGGGAACAGGTAAACTGAAATCGGGAGCCGGGACAGGCAGACAGGACGCCGTGACCAGGCGCCATCATCATCATTATCCCTGTCATCGTCAACAGCAATCAAGATAAAAGATAAGTTAAATGCCAGGAGGGGGCAGTGGAGTGGAATCGGGAGTCCGGGGTCCTGCCTCACTTTGTTGCTTGTTTGTTTTGTAATAAAGTCCTGCAGGGTAACCACGACCCCTTCAGCCCCCCGTTTTCATCATTCCGCCGCCACCGCGCAGCATCAAAGAAAACTTGGGCTTTTTGGGGCTAGTGATTTGAACGCTTGATTGCTTTCAGTCAGGACAAGGACGAGGACCAGGACGTGGACGAGGATGAGGACGAGTACGTGCCAAGCACCCAGGATAACGCCCCCATAACAGTGTGTTCATGTTAATTTCTATCTGCCTGATTGCTGGGGCCCTGCCGTTGGCCTCTTTCCCAACACGTTCGCCTCATAATTTCGGAGTGAAAATTTTCAATTAAACTTAATTGCATTAAAAGCGAAGGGTTCAATCTGTCGTTATAGTCGTTGTCCCGTCCTGCCCTCGGTTATCCTTGTTTTTTGTTGTGATAACGATTGGATACGATCCACCCCCTTAACATCCTTGGCTCCTTTTCATTAGTTTGTCCCCGGCTTTTGTTGTAGCTTTTTACGGTCTCTGAAACTATTTACGCTGCAATGCGTTTGGTTCTTCGAAACCTTGGGGGAGGGAATGGGTTCAGTTTTGGGGATGCAGAGTGTACGAGAGGGTTCCCCTTTTCAGTGGGGAGGTGCGAGTGTTCGGGGTGTTTCGTGCGTGGGAGTGCGACATGGACCCCTGTGAAATATGGGATTATTTAGTTTCGGCCCCGTTTTATGCCCACTCATAAGTCATTAAGTTTTTCCCGCCGCTGGAACATTATTTTAAATGGGTTTCGGTCGCTTGCAAAATGTTTGATTAAAATTCATGGCGTCATAATTTCGGGGCTTAAAATTGGAATTAAAAAACATTTATAAATAAAATGGAATGATGCGGAAATTGAGAGGGAACATGACTTTTGATGAGAAGTTACGGTAATATAAACTGAGATTTTTAATAAAACAAAACATTTATACCATAAATCTAAGCCAGTACTTAATTTATTATTTCATTACTTAAAGCCTTCATTCTTTCTAGTTAATTGATTATTTTTTACTGTCGTTCTGTGCCTGTCAAAGGAATAATCCTCTCCCAAAACCAATTTATCAGGATAAAAACCATCTGAATGAATTTCCTAACCACTGAAGTAAGTCTAACACCCTGATGAATATATTTTACCTCACAAAAAATTATTGCGGGCGAGGACCAAGCCCCCACTGGAGCTCCATAGTCCTTGAAAGAGATAGAGAAGCCTAGAAGCGTGAGAGGTGTGAGAGGGAATCCCTCTCCAGTATCGGAATCCGCTTCAACACCTACAGTGCCCGCAAAAAGGACTTCCACTCAATCTAAGCGTTGGGCAAACATTTTTGCCGCACTCTTTTAGTTTTTTTTCCCCCTTCTCCACGATTTTTTTGTTCCTGTGTAAATTGCAACGCATAAATCTCTGTGACAAACAGACAGAAAGAGCGAGAGAGGGAGAGCGCGCCAGATGAAGAGGACGAAGGACAAACACTCAAAAACACAATAGGAGTGACGCGACAGCCATTTTTCAAAAACAAAACATGCATCACAAAGCGCTCCAACATACAAAAAATGGAAGAGGAGGGAAAATTCTGAAGCCGGCGGAGGGGGAGGTGTGAGCAGAAGTATTCCGAAAAAAGCACTTGATGGTGCAGAAAGAGACAGAAGCGAGAAAGGGAACGCATGATTGTCTTAATGGCTTCGACATGTTTGCAAAACGACTGTCAAGAGCAGGCTAGGGAAATGGCCATGGCATTGGCCGCACACACCGACATGGCCACGGGGCGACGAAGATGGAAAAGGAGCGGAGCTGCAGCTGGAGCTCCTGAATTTGAAGCTGGAGCTGTACCAGCCCCAGAACATGGCATCAAATCACAGAATCTGGCATTCACAGTTCCGCTTCAGTCACTCAAAGTCCTGGGTTTCCCCCCCTGCCTCTCTGGCAGTGTCTTTTCGATTTCTCGCTTCGTCTTCGCTCTCGCCTGTCGGCAGCTGTGAAAGCGATTAGGGATGGGAGAAGGCATTCGATTAAAGTCTAGTCATCGATTGAACATATCCTGTACTTTGAGGTTTACGAATTTAAGCCTTAATTACAAAGGTTTTGTCTGGGAACGTGAAGTTAAATATTTAGAATTGCAAGGGATTAATTTGTTATTAATTTAAAACAAAGAAAAAAGCCATTAAAAAGCGTACTTATTATTATTATTATTTTAACTGTGTGTATAGTAATAACTAAAAATACAAGCTAAGAACAAGTTTTATTTAAAATCTGAAATTCAATATTAATTTAAGGTATTTTAATAAACCCTAGGCACTTTCCGTGACACGATGCCTTCCGTAATGGTGACACTCTTGAGCTCGTCATATGTCTCCTTCTTGGCTGAGTTCTCCTTACTCGTTTTTTCGGCGGCTCTTGCATCACAAATCTATGTCCTGACAGCAAAGTCACTCAGTCAGGCAGCCACACACACTTGATATGCCCCCATCCCGGCAGGCTTCCAAATTCCACTCCCGTGGAGCTGCTCCTCCTCGGAAAGAGAAGAGAAACCCAATCGCACACTTAGACATGTTCGGCCTGGAGGGCCTATACACACGTTGCAAATTGAATTTTTCACCTGAATGCGTTGCAGGGGGGGACGGGGGAGTCGGAGGACGAGACGCTCGCCTGTCTGCATGTGTAATTATCGTTATCGATATCGCTCATACGCCCAGTTGGCTGCTCTTGCCGCTGACAAACTCTGACAAGTTGCGTTAAACTGCTGGAGCGGGGAGAGCATTTAACCCTCGTTAGGCAAAATCGAAATTAACGCCGCCACATTCGTCCTGGCCATGTGAAAAAGGACACTTTTAATGCGCACCCCTGACGGCTTTCTGCTCGGCCTATGAAGTTATTAAAAGTAAATTAGGGTTGCTAACCAGCAGAAACCGAAACCGAAACCAGTTCTGCTCCTTCCCATGGTGAACGGTGGATGGGTGGCTATATCCACCGCCCACTCCATTTTATCCTTTATCCTGCTTTGTTGGGGTTGCGTGCCTTTGACGCATTTCAGTTGCTTTTGCTGTTGTTATGTCTGCGTCTGGTTTTGTTTTCGGGTCTCGGGTTCTTGTTGTGTTTTCTGCTTAACTTAATTGTCAACAAGGGAATTTTTAAAACTATGCCGTAGTTTCGCTTGTCTTTGGGATTTATGCTGCAAACTTTCAATTATTTTCAGATTTGCTTAATTATGGCTTTCTCCGGCTGGTGGCAGTGGAGTGTCCTGTATAAAGTGATTTCTAAGTGGGGGTATTCCATATTGTCTGAGCGATGTGTCAATCATCGCCTTATTATGAATGCAACTGGGTTACAAAATAGCTTTATGAATAATTCATGGGACGACACGGAATGTCTAGATTTGGGTTAACGAAGAATTTTGATTTTGGCCTCGACAGCTTTGGAATGTCGCTGTAAACGTTGGTCGAATGTATAAAATTGGGCTATTATTCATGGCCTTATATTTATATAGTTGGTTAGATATTTATTTAGTTTCTAAACAAAATTTTAAATCTTTAAAATAATGTAGAACTTTCGATTTAATCGCTTTAAGTATTATTTATAAGAATTATCATTATACTATCCCCAGCTGAAGGTTTCCTATTGTGTATAATTGCATTCTGAATTGCTTTTCTTACCTAATCTAAGTCGTTCATATCCTCATTTTCCAGGGTATCACATTTGAATTCCTTGCCAATCAGCCGCAAAAGCGAAGCTTAGTCACCGCGGCAAGCAAATAAGTTTTTGGGTCTGGCGAAGCCGCAAACAGAGGCGAAAAGGCGTGGTACTCACACACATTAAGATTCAGGCACAGAGCACACAGATACAAACCCACACAGAGGCGGGCAGCGGCACACCTTTGAAGTGCAGCGTCGAGCCGCGGGCCAAAGTTGAAAAGTGCTCTTGTTAACATTCCTTAATTGCTGTTGTTGTCACAGGAGCGACAGAGAGGAGCGATAGAGGAGCTAAAGACACGGGGGACAGGTGCGAGGAGAGAGGTGACAAGGACCGGGAGTCCCCTCAGCAAGGATGTCGACAGGGCGACAATGACGAGTGCAATTATACAAAAACTACTTAGGCGCGCTTCCTGCCTGCCTGCCTGTCTGCCAGAAAAAGATGGCAACAAGGAAGTGCGAAAAAGAGAGACGACGACGCGTCGCACAGTGGGGCCTTAGATACTTTTGGGTTGCAAAAATCATAACTCTTGAACCAGTTGAGATATTTTCATAATTTTTTTTGTAAATGAAAGGTATTTTTATTACCTTTCGTTTGAGTGGTCATACTATATGGTGTGATAAATAGTACATTTTATACTCGAAAATTAATGTTTTTTGAGGCAGTTTTCTTAATTTTTTTCCAAATTCGAAATGTACCTTTAACTTTTTTTTTCTGAAAATGCTAATATGGTGCATATTTAAAGTTTTAAAAACAAAATAAACATGTATTTTAAAGAATAAAAAAAATTTTTTTTTTTATAATTCAAATTTCTTCATTTTTGATCAATTTTCCATCATTTATGCACTTTTTGTTCAAAGTAATCAGTTAATTTTACATCATTTAATATTTTTGAAGAATATTTAATCATTATACATTCATTTCAAGTCATTAAGTGTCCTTACAAAGTCAGGAATTGAAAAACAAGCCGCCAATACAGGGAAAAATGAATGCCCGCCATACAATTTCGTACTGCGCTTGTAGCAGAATTTGCTCAAAGACGCGCGCTTTTTACACTGAGTTGAAAGTATCTTTTGCTTTGGAAATCCAGACAGGCAGATTCGGGCAGACGATTTTTTTTGGATATGATAAAGAACATATTCAAGAACAACACCTCATACGCCAAACACAAA